>JAYXIM010003808.1:0-110331 GCA_037575425.1 Anastrepha fraterculus
TTATAATGCAAGAATTACAGAGAAATAGATTGGGCCTTCCGTATTTGTCGTGTCGTAGAGGCTATAAATAAACAAGCAAAAGGAAGGGGAATTACTTGTTTGTGAAGAAGAAGAGTAAGCGAAAGCAATGAAAAGAAGCACAAGAAACGGGAATCTAACTGCTACAACAGCAACAAACTGCATTTGGAGGCTTTATATTAATTTGTGCTTTCACAATTTAACACACAGCACTTCGTTTTCATTGGTTTGTTTATTTTAAATCTCAAATCACAATATTACCCAACCATTTACTGAATTTTCACAAGTATGTAATTTCTTTTTGTTTGTCTAATTTAAAACTGTAACCACGACAAATTTGAAATGGCTTTGTAACGTATTATAAAACTGTTATAACTATGGCATCAAAGAAAAAGTCTGGCATTATCGTTGCGTCAGAAATCTCTTAATTGCATGACGGAATTTTTAATATTCGCTCGTTCGGTTTGCTTAAGACGAATCGAGTACTGCCATCCTTAGATTTTCCTCTCTTCAATTTTGTTGCTTGTTTCGTAAACATATATTCAAGGCGAATTTAATACAGCTGATGGCAACCACATATAACTAAAACCCTACATGTATTTGTTGTTGCCTTTGCTTCAAGTATCACGTCAAAATCAGCTGTTTGTTTTCAGGGTGATTTGCTTGTGAAATGTACGCTAGAAATAGTCACAAAATAAAAAGGCGCCACATTTCCCACAGTTCATTGAAGATTCCGTATATGTGAATTATAAGTTCTTGTGAATATGAAAGAAATCATCTACGTTTGCGGTATTTCAATTATTAACATATATTTCAGAACTTGCCACGGGCATGCATAAGGTGAAATTGAATGTAGAGAGTGAAGTTTGGACACAGAAAAGTTCAAAACAAAGAAGCATAACGCAAAGAAACTTCGAACAAGGGCAAAATTAAAGTTTCACTGCGTACTGAAAGTAATGTATGTAACATTAAGCTCAATTGTATTTGTATCACATTTTTAATTTGCAATTTTTACATGTGTAATTCTATATCCTCATAGGATATTGATGGCTATCAGAAGTCCACATTGGCTACTAATGACTATGATGACTTCATACTAAATACTGTTGAGATGCGCGTACCATATTGCATAAAAATGTTTGCTTGATGTTTTTTGTGGAAAATCGATCGCTAGAATCTACATCTAAAACTGTACACTTAAAAATTCTGGATAACAAATTTTTAACATGCTTGTGAATTCATTTTATATAATTCAACTTTATTGATGTTTATGCCTGTATTTAGAACAAAAGTTGTTGAACTTTGAAAAATTGATTCAAAAATAAATTCTTCTTCTTCTTAATTGGCGCGATAACCGCTTACGCGATTTTGGCCGAGTTTAACAAAGCGCGCCAGTCGTTTCTTTCTCGTGCTAACCGGCGCCAATTATAACCACCAAATGAAGCCAAGTCCTTCTCCATCTGATCTTTCCAAAGCAGAGGAGGCCTTCCTCTGCACCAGCAACTGGTTACGCATCAAATACTTTCAGAACCGGAGCGTTTGTATCCATTCGGACGACATGACCCAGCCAACGTAGCCGCTGGATCTTTATTCGCTGCACTATGTGTATGTCGTCGTTAAGCTCATACAGCTCATCGTTCCATCGCCTGCGGTATTCGTCGTTGCCAACGTGCAAAGTTCCAAAAATCTTACGCAGAATCTTTCTCTCAAAATATCTGAATTAGCGTTCAATTTCAATCCATGCAACAAAAGATCTAATGTATTTCTTGGCAGACGAAATTTCTTGGTTTATAATCGCAATTGTATGTTTAAAACTAAAATATTCGCTTCTAGCTTCCAACAGCGCATGTGGTAATTCGGCAGCTTCAATCAAGGGATCATGTTTGACGAACAAATACAATAGCTCTGGACAATTCGCCAACTGTTGGTATGCATGTTTTTAATAAATTATGTCAAACGTTTTTATAGCAAATTTCATACCTTGTAGTCATTATATAGCCATTGCGGTATAAAAGCGTTGAGACTTAGCAGCTCTTTTGCTATATACATATGTACATATTTACGTACGCTGGTAGAATTTTCTAACTCATTACCATAAATGAGTTTTTGTAACAGTGACCGGGCCATATTGGCCAATAAGTAGCTTCAATGCAGCAGTATACATATAAACCACAACCAGCTAAAATTATTGCCATTTTTTGTAGACCTTTGTGCGTCTTTTAGATAAGCAGCGAGTCGAACCAGTGCTTTGTATGATTCACCACGGTGTAGCAATGATACAGCCAAAATAAATTTTCCTAAAATTTCAAATTAATTAAATTAAAGGACAACCGCGAGTCAATAAATTGGCATACTTGAATCAATGTTCCATTTGCACCAATAGCTCAGTAAACACAAATGTAAACATATGTATGAATGTCAACATACAAATGGAAGCAAAGCATGTCATTTCGACACAATTCATATATATATGCGGCGAAAAATTCAGCTGCGTGGTTGCCATCACCTGTAATAAATTCGCCTTGGTTCTTTTGCTGCTCCCTCTTACTTTCGAAGATTGAAAATCAACTGTTACCGGTACAGACGTGTTAGTTTCGTAACAACATAAAACCGGGTACGTAGTTTTATGGATTATTAATTTAACCTCCGGGTATTACGTACTTATGTGCAAGTTAACGTGGATACTATCAGAAAAGATTTGTCGGAATGCCGAGTTTTTTATTGTTTTTAGTTAACACAAATACAAATATGATCGAAAGGTTCTTGCTTGAAGTAGTTAGAAATGTAGAATTTGTAATGGGTTCATTTCCCGAAAATTTTCTTTCACCATATTTTTGCTTGAGTTGATCACTTTTATGGAATTTGAGTAATTGCGTTTATTATATGAAAATCATTTTTGTTTTTTAGAAAATTGACATACGTATATGGATGGTGGTCGTGATCATTTTTATTATCGTAATAGTTTTGAACAGACTTTGCATAAAGGTATCCTCTTGTACAGTTCCGCAAAAATATTTAAATATCTTCTAGAAGTATAACTGGAAACATCAGACGGTTGGACGGAAATTTAGTTCGAACATATAAAAAAGTGGGCGTGGCTTTAACCGATATCAATACCACCGATGAATGTCTAATCTAAATGAGGTGGGTAGCAATTCGTGTACCAAGCTTAGGCGAGTTTTATGTAGTCGTTATAGAGATACGCGTACGCGCATTTCACCAAAAGTGGCCTTTCATTATTCAAAATTTTACTTCCGTCTTATTTATTTCAAGTAATTTTACTGCGCTTAGCACGTATTTTTATTTTCTGAAACTAAATTTTACATGGGAGGTGCGCGTGTTTATTGACCGATTTCGATCATTTTCAAAGCCAAGCCACCTTGGAAAATAGTAATATGTCTAGCAGGATTCATTGAAATATTTTAATTTTTGCTCGAGTTATCGTGCGTCCGGCAGGCGAACAGACGGCTATAAAATTGGTGAATTAAAGTCAATGAGACTAAATTGGTCCAAGTAACATTTACAACCCGGCGTGAATACTGTCCTCCAGTAAAGCTGTCATTGAGCTGTCAAGATCCCACAAACCAATAAAACTAAGTATTTGGGCATCCATATGGACCCAAAATTCACTTGGAAAACTCACATCATCGCAAAAAGAAAAGCTTTGACAGCTTAAAACTTATTTCTCTGTGCTGGTTGCTGCTCGCGGATTAACAAAAGCGAGTCCCTATTTTATAAGAATTATTTTATGAAATTGAACAAAACTTCCCGGAAGGTGGTATGTAGCTGAGTGGGTTTGAGAGTGAGTATTACCCGAAAGGTAATACGGACGCACCATTCCCACTATGAAAATAAAATATGAAATGATGGGAAAGAAATCTAAAGCAAAGTACCGGAATTAATTTAAAAAAGTTTCCGTGGGAAAGGAAATAATTGTTGGGCACTTGCAACTTAAAGGAAAAAAACCCATCTACAGCCAAGTAGTGGAGGAGAGAAACGGGATCTAGGCTGGAGGACTGCTTCAGGCTGTCCCCGAAAGCACGCTAAGGAACCTCAAGCGTCCTGCTTATTCGTACTGCGGCGAAAGTATTTTTGAGAAATCTGTCTTGCGCTTTTTTAAGAAAGATATTGTGCAGTTTACCTTTAACGACGGTCAAAGGGGCACCGATGTCTGAGAGGAGGACAACTTAAACCAGTTCTGTCGACCCTTTCCTGGCAAGCTCATCGGTGATTTCATATCCCTCTATGTTCCTATGGCCTGGAACCCAGATAAGAGAAATGTTTGCTGCACATTCCAGACGTTTTATTTCCTCCTTATAGGAGTTGACTGGAAGAAAGCTACAACATGGCGACGACAGGGCTTTGATTTCAGCTTGACTATCGGAAAAGATATTTATGTCTCACTCCCAACAGCGATCCCTAAGCATTTTGCATGCCTGCAGGATCGCGAAGGCCTCTGCTCGAAAAACACTACAAGTTTTCGGAAGTTTAAAGGGTACTGAAACATTGGTTGATCTAGAAAAAATCCCCGCTCCAACTCCAGATTCCTTCTTGCATCTGTTAGTGAAAACAGAGGTACCTATGTCCCTGCAGACTCTTCTCTCTCTTCAAACCAGCCTGCTTGGTAAGATAGCCATAGCACAACCCTTGACTTCTCTTCAATTGTCGAATAAAAAATTAAAGATAACTTTTTACAATGATTGACCTTAAGAATAGCTTATATAATTAAATCGTAGATAAAATTATTAACAATAATTTTAAAATGAAAAAAAGTAGTAAAGAAATTGAAGATGAAGGTATTAAAGAAAGAAGAGAAAGACAAAAAATTCTAGTAGTAGGAGTGGGGATTAATTGAAATAGTGAGAAATCATCGTTTGAGTTTCATTTATTCAGCAATATTTGGCAAGGTAAGCTCTATTTTACAGGTTTCGTTTTTCATTTTTATAAAATACTAGCAAACCCGACCCGCTTCGCTGGGCAAAGACACGGTGGGTCCACGTTTTGGCATATATTTCGAGACCCTAGTCATCAATAGGTATGAAAATTACCCCACGTTAAAGCACTTATCGACAGCTTTCATTTGATGCCCATATTGCACATCTACAACCAAAGGTTACCCGGGCCCACGTTTTGACCTATATCTCGAGACCCCAGTCACGGAGCGGCATGAGAAATACTCTGTACTAAAGCATTCACCAACAGCTTCCAATTGATATCCATATTGTACAAACACATTCTAGGGTCCACGTGTTGGTCTCTATCTCGGGACCCTAGTCACGGAGCGGCATGAAAAATACTCTGAACTAAGGCATTCACCAACAGCTTCCATTTGATACCCATATTGTACAAACACATTCTAGGGTCCACGTGTTGGTCTCTATCTCGGGACCCTAGTCACGGAGCCGCATGAAAAATACTCTGAACTAAAGCATTCACCAACAGCTTCCATTTGATACCCATATTGTATATACACATCCGAAGGTTACCCGGGCCCACGTTTTGACCTATATCTCGAGACCCCAGTCTCGGAGCGGCATGAAAAATACTCTGTACTAAAGCATTCACCAACAGCTTCAATTTGATATTCATATTGTACAAACACATTCTAGGGTCCACGTTTTGGTCTCTATCTCGAGACCCTAGTCACGGAGCGGCATGAAAAATACTCTGAACTAAAGCATTCACCAACAGCTTTCATTTGATACCCATATTGTATATACACATCCGAAGGTTACCCGGGTCCACGTTTTGACCATTTTCCCGGCAATTATTCGAATTTTTCTCACCTCTAAAACCTTCCCTAGACCTCCACGAACAATTCAAGACCAAGATAAGATAAATCCGTTCAGCCATTCTCGAGTTATAAGCGAACATAGGGACAGATTTTCACATTTATATATATAGATTTTTGGGTTTTTTATAAAATGTTGTTTTTATAATATTTACTCCAGTGAGGGAATGCTTGACCTCACTTTCGACTGCGTCCGAATTCTTTGACATTAGCCTCATCTGGGTTCCAGGTCACAGCGACATTGCGGGAAACTGCGAGGCGGATGAGCTGGCCAGACAAGGGACATGCGAGGTGATCTTCCCGCGAAAGGAGAGAATTGGGATCCACCTGACTACCTGCGGTCTGCTCCTGGAAAGATGGGCATCGCGCCAACTCAGCGAGTGTTGGGCAAGTACACAAACTTGTAAGGTCGCGAAATCCTTCTGGCCACGTGTGGACCGGGGGCGCTCGGGCGAGCTTCTGAGGCTGACAAAATATCAGCTCTCAGGAATGCATGCTGTGAGGCTTGGAATTACCTCAAGCCCCTTTTGCGATGGATGCATGGAGGGTGATGTGGAATCATCTCAGCACCTTCTCCTTTCTCCTGCTCTTCAGACATCTTGGCTCTTACTTCTTTGCTGCGCCTGCTGATATAGCTGGCATTGACATTAAAAATCGGATGAATTTCATTAGTAGCACAAAGCGGTTGACGCAAACGCAGCACAGTCATCGTTCGTAATCCACACACTCTAAACCCACCCTCCTAACCATCCAAGCACCACCTCTTCCCGCCCTCTCCCCGCATCCCATCGGTCTTCCTCTGTCACCTCACCTCCTTCATAATGTTACCACAAAGGGCGAACCCGTTTTTTCTTCGTCCAAGTGTGCTCATTCCTTGGGCAACCATATTAACCTAACCTAAGTTAGAAATTAACTCAAAAACTAGTTACATCTTCGATCGGTGGCTATGCCGCAGCTTATCTTCAGTTTTTGCGCCGGGACTTGAACGCTACAGTCTTAGACACTTATAAACAGTTTTGGTAAAATTTTAGTTCTTTGAAATTTCAAAATAATCAGTATGCTTATAATATTAATATATTATTAATATATTATAATATAAGCTTTACACGAACATGGATACGAAGCCTGTATCACGAGTTCACGACATATGAAGACTCGGTCACTTGGCAGCAAATAAAGTCAAAAGCTGCAAATCGATAAGTAATAATAATAATACATGAATTAAAAATTACAATAAGAAATATTTAGCCATTGCATAAGGCTTTGGGACGAATTTAGTTTTTTTTTTTTCAAAATGCAGCTGAAATACTTATGACAAGATTTTCGTTTTAAAAATATAGTTTTTCTATAATATCATTAATTTAACCATTTCACGGATAAAGAATGCTCACTCGTACGATCCAAGCTAGAGTATATCGCCTTTATTTGTGTATTGTAAATATTCCATAAACCTTTTTCGATATTCGAATTCTTTAGAAATGGTACATTAGGCCAGGTGCCTGGGGAATCACTCTCGTGTTTTAACCTTTAAACACTTTTTTCTCCATTTTTTAAGCTCGCAAACTATTTAGGAGGAAAAAATTATAAAATAAGGTGTTTATAGTTTAAATTAGTTACATTTAATTATAATTAAAATGAAAATCTCTTGTGAATTATGGATGGATGTTTTTATGAGAAGAGTTTTTATTTAAGAAATAATTTAGTATAATTTTAAAACAAATAAATTATTATTCGGCTATTTGTATGTTCAGATGAATGAATGGACGAATATCAAAATGTGTCCCATATTTGGCAAGGGAATGATTGCTATTTCAATTCATAAATTTTCAAATCATATCAAATCGAATGAGTTTATAGAATTTGAGATAGTCGTTTTAGAATTAGATGTACATAACGGAAGGAAATTGAGTTTTGTTGAGGAATCTAAATTTTTACTTGCGTTATTCATTGCACGGTCGAATATCAAAATATCTGTTTGTGGGAAATGGGTGTGGGTTTTCCCCAATTTCAATAATTTTAAATATTTATTTTAAATTTTATTGAAGTATCGTGTTTTTTAGTTTTTAAGAGCCATCGTCATGTGAAATGAGGTCGTGGCTCATTCGGGATTTTGCTAATTTTTATTTCAATTCAATTCAAATTTCCCTTGAGTTATCTTGTACACACTGGCGGAGAGGCAGACATGAGTTAATCATTTACTCTCATCATTTTGGTACACCTACACATTTTGTCTCTATCTCTTTCGATTCCGTCAGCCGTTTACAATGTCCTTGTGCATGGTCAGAAGGTGAGCCCAATATCAAACCGTTAACTGGCTCTCCGCGAATTTGAAAGAATCACCTGATTGAGAATCATTGAGCGGAATGTTCTTCAGCATGTCGGTACAAGCCTTTTTGATGGCATCTACGAACGCAAAACGTTTTCCTTTCATGGCCAAATGCAATTTTCCGAATAGATAGAAGTCACAGGGAGCCATATGAGGCGAGTGCGGTGAGTGATTAATGGTTAAAATGTGATTTCTAGTCAAAAAATTAGTCACAAGAGTGGATCGATGAGATGGTGCATTATCATGCAATAAGCGTCAGCTTCCTCCTTCGCGGAAGTCAGGCCGAATTCGACAAATGCGATGCAGCAAACGCTTCAAAATGCCAAGATCGAAAATTGCATTGACGGTTTGGCCGTGTGAAGGAAGTTCTCGTCTTTTCTCGCCTTTTTAATGAGGTCTTTCGAGTGTTGAATTCTGAGCACTTTTTGGTCCTCAGTTAACTTGTGCGAAAATTTCGGTTCGTTTTTAATAAATTTACGAACCACTTTGATAGAGTTTTCCGTGATTACTGATTTTGGACGGCCCGTATGTTCATTGTCATTTATGGTATATCCTCACAACCATCTCTGAAACGTGTAAACCACTCATGAACTTTGGCACGAGATAGACAATCATCGCCATAAATTTTTTTCATCAATTCAAATGTTTCGGTAAACATTAGCTCTTTGTTTGAAACTCAATTTTGTACCGATGACACAGACATACTGACACTTAGACGCAATAACTTTGCTTCCACTGAACCGAATGTCTCCAAGCTTTCACTGGAAGTCAGCCAGTGATGTAACTTCCAACGCACTAACTCATTGAAAAGATGGCGCCATCAAATACATTTATGTTATATGACGCCTGTCTTGACTATTTTGGACTTCACCTTGAATACTGATTGAATATACATAAGTTCAAGTTATCACTCAATGAATTTTTCTTGTATTTCTAGATTTACTAAATGAATAAATAAATAAAAAAATGTGGGCCCGCCTCTGTCATGTCATATCATGCCCTTAAGCATCTTTGTTTTATAGCCAGTAAAGAATTTTGTTCAAAAAATTGAACTCAATAAATAAAAAATAATGACATGGGTTAAGTTTATAAAATTTTAAATAAATTAAAAGCCATAAAATTTAAAAACAATTAAAAGTTATAATATTTTAAATAAATTAAAGTTATAAAATTTTAGATAAATTAAAAGTTTTCAAATTAAAAAAAAATTAAAAGTTATAAAATTTTAAATAAATTAAAAGTTATAAAATTTTAAGTCATTCGAAAGTTATAAAATTTTAAATAAATTAAAAGTTATAAAATTTTAAATAAAATAAATTTTTTGCTGTTTTTGTAAAATATATTTCTTAATTACGTATAATTAAACGAATAAACAAAATATAAATTATATAAAATAGTTAAGCCACAAAAGTTTTTTGTTTTCTAAATCGTTGCATCTTTTTGACACACTTCCGCACCTTAACATCGATTTTTCATCTTTTCTTTTAGCCAAATTTTCACTAAACTCGAAAATGTAGCTGCCATTCATATTCAGTTCAGTTCAGTCCAGTCCATCGTGTATTTTAGCCAGCAGAAAAACTTTGCGTGCACATCGTACGAAAGTAAGTGATTTTTGCACCTAAATTTTACATATTTCCCGTCAGTTTTGTAATTAAAAAATATCAAAAACATCAAATTTAATACTTGCGCTACAATTTTGTTATTCATTTATATGAAATAAAGTATTTTATGCTGGTGAAATGTGAAATTATGATTTTGTAATTTCCAACAACTAAAATTGATGAAAAATTGCAAGTGCCAAATGGTGAAAAATCGAATTTTCCTCTGCTTCTTTGCTAAATTTAAGAGCGCACAAAGAGTGAGCATGAGAACGCATTGGCGCACACTGCACATACTCGCACTTTCGCTGTGAACGCTGTTGTTTGTGTACATGTGAGAGGCCAGGAGATAGTGAAAATGCTTTGGCCTAATAATAATGGCACAATTATAAAAAAATGGGAATGTACAGCTAAACAAGCACTTTTCATATGTACGCTTGTTTGATTTAATGATTTTTCAACATTAATTAATACCAAAAATGCTTTTTTATTAAAATAGTGTACCTTATTTGCTTCAACAACAACAACAAGAAAATAATGTACTTGAATATGGCGAAAAATCGATATTTCAATATTACCCAACCAGCGTATACATATGCACATGCATACATATGATTTTGGCGTCAAGTGAAAAGGTTTTGTATTAAAATGTGCTTAACTATTATTTTGCAGAAAATATAAAAAATGTCAACCCTAAAGTGCTATCAAGATGAGGAGCGCGAGTCGCAATACGGCCGCGTTTACGCCGTTTCCGGTCCCGGTGAGTAGCGGCCAATAGAAGTAGACGTATTAGCGTAGGAAATGCTAATAAAAATTCAAAATTGATTAAAATGATTTTTCTATAAGTCGTTAGTTGCTAGACCTTAAAAAAAATCAATATTTAATTTGATGAAATTCAGCAGAAATGGATAAATGTGATTCAATACTTTCTTACTTTCTTCAGTTGTTACTGCGGAACGCATGTCCGGATCGGCTATGTACGAGTTGGTGCGTGTGGGTTACTATGAATTGGTTGGTGAAATTATTCGCTTAGAGGGCGATATGGCCACCATTCAAGTGTATGAAGAAACTTCCGGCGTAACTGTGGGCGATCCAGTTTTGCGCACCGGCAAACCCTTGTCTGTAGAATTGGGTCCTGGCATTTTGGGCAGCATTTTCGATGGTATCCAACGTCCACTCAAGGATATTGGCGAAAGCAGTGGCTCCATCTACATACCGAAGGGTGTGAATATTCCTGCGCTATCGCGCACCCAAGCTTGGGAATTCAATCCAACAAACGTGCGTGTCGGTTCGCATATAACCGGTGGTGATCTGTACGGTCTTGTTCACGAGAATACACTGGTAAAACATCGTTTAATCGTTGGCCCACGCTGCAAGGGCACAGTGCGTTATATGGCGCCAGCTGGCAATTACACTGTGGAGGATGTGATTTTGGAAACGGAATTCGATGGTGAAATCACCAAACACACAATGTTACAGGTGTGGCCTGTGCGTCAACCACGTCCGTGCACTGAGAAGCTGCCCGCAAATCATCCATTGTTCACTGGCCAACGTGTATTAGATTCACTATTCCCTTGCGTACAAGGTGGCACCACAGCTATACCAGGTGCTTTTGGTTGCGGCAAAACAGTAATCTCACAGGTACGCGTTTATCCCGCTTAAGAAATGTAAAAACTATTAATCCCTTTACTTATAGGCCCTTTCTAAATACTCCAATTCCGATGTCATTATTTACGTTGGTTGCGGTGAACGTGGCAACGAGATGTCTGAAGTACTGCGTGATTTCCCCGAACTAACTTGTGAGATTGATGGTGTAATTGAGTCCATCATGAAGCGTACCGCTCTGGTCGCCAATACTTCCAACATGCCTGTGGCGGCGCGTGAAGCCTCCATTTATACGGGCATTACACTCTCCGAATATTTCCGTGATATGGGCTACAATGTTGCCATGATGGCTGATTCCACCTCGCGTTGGGCTGAAGCGCTTCGTGAAATTTCCGGCCGTTTGGCTGAAATGCCAGCCGATTCTGGTTATCCAGCCTACTTGGGTGCACGTCTAGCTTCCTTTTACGAGCGTGCAGGACGCGTCAAGTGCTTAGGTAATCCCGAACGCGAAGGTTCGGTATCCATTGTCGGTGCTGTATCACCACCTGGTGGCGATTTCTCCGATCCCGTCACTTCTGCCACTTTGGGCATTGTACAAGTGTTCTGGGGCTTGGACAAGAAATTAGCACAACGCAAACACTTTCCCTCAATCAATTGGTTGATTTCATATTCGAAGTATATGCGCGCCCTAGATGAATACTACGATAAGAATTTCCCCGAATTTGTACCACTTCGCACAAAAGTTAAAGAAATTCTGCAAGAGGAAGAGGACTTGTCGGAAATTGTGCAGTTGGTTGGTAAAGCATCATTAGCGGAAACGGATAAAATTACATTGGAAGTAGCCAAACTTGTCAAAGATGACTTTCTACAGCAAAACTCCTACTCGCCATATGATCGTGTGTGTCCATTTTATAAAACAGTGGGTATGCTAAGAAATATGTTGGCCTTCTACGAACTCGCTCGCCATGCTGTGGAGTCCACTGCCCAATCAGATAACAAGATCACATGGAATGTTATACGTGATGCGATGGGCAATATTCTATACCAGCTTTCGTCGATGAAATTCAAGGTAAAAAAATTGTGTTTTATATATAATTAGGTACACCCTTTTTGGGGTTTGGCCTCTCCTATTTGTTGTGTACGTCTTGATGTTATTCCACAAATGGAGGGACCTACAGTTTTAAGCCGGCTCCGAACGGCAGATATTTTTATGAGGAGCTTTTTCTTGGCAGAAATACACTCGGAGATTTCCCATTGCCTGCCGAGGGGCCACGGTTATTAGAAAAATGTTTTTCTTTAATTTTGGTGTTTCACCGACGTTCTCTCTGTGAATTCCGAATGGTAGTCACGCACCAACCCATTCGGCTAAGGCGGCCGCCGCGCCGTTTGTGGTGTTTTAGAATCATAAAAATCAAGCCTAACAATATTAAATGTATTATTTTACCATCTTGCATTTTAATTCTATTATTAATTTTTATCCTTGCAATTTTTATGCATATTGCAGGATCCAGTTAAAGATGGCGAGGCGAAAATCAAAGCAGATTATGAGCAACTTCACGAAGATTTACAGCAAGCTTTTAGGAATCTCGAAGACTAAGGCTAGAGCAGCGGATGGCAAGTTTAAACACACAATTACATACATCCAATGCCAAGTAATATAAAAGAAATGAATTTCTGTTTAAGCAAACCATCGAATTATTTAATTTATCCATTTATCATATAACTGATATATTTCAAGCTAGTCATTTCAGCTAGTCATTTACGTATTATCGTAATATTTATGAGAGTAAACTTAGGATCAGTTTAAATCAAAATATACAAAAAATAGTATTCACCATTAATTTACCTCTTAATGTCCTATAAGCAAATGTTAATATAACTTAAACAGCATAACGGAACGCATGGTGAGAGCGGAGCATAATCACCTATGAAAGACGAACAATAACTAGTGGGTAATGAATATCAAATGTATAAGCAAACGAACCAAAGAAACTTCAACTATAGATATACTTGTATGTATGCATATGAAAAATATATATTTGCGCAAAGAAAAGTTAAATAAATAAACCAAATAAATGCAGACTAATTGTTATATTTCCAAAATACAATTTACATAATGTTTCTACATTCATTATTTTCATCTTGTTAATCAATCAAAATAATTTCGAAAAAAAAATTATTGTATCGTTTGTTATATGTAAATATTTAGACCTACTGGACGCATAAATCGTCATTTAATATTTTAAAGTGCAAACAATATAATATCCTTTGCAGTTCACTATTTTAAGTTATTTATTTATTGTAAAATAAATCAAGTTACATAGAGATTATTAAAAAATATCTATATGTATTATTCATGTTATTAAATAAAAAAAAAATATCTAGTCATTTTTGGAGCAATTAATTTAAGTAAAGAGAGCGGTTGAGAGATGAGCACTCTAGCGGCATTCACCAACAAATTATGGGAGAATCGTTGTTGTTTGTGCTAGACAATAACAATTTATATATTAAATGGGTATTCGTTCATCGTTTTATTATATTTTGGCGTTTTGAAGATTAATAATTTTAAGAAGGAGCCAAGTACAGGGAGACAAGTACAGTTTAATGTTAAAATAAACTGGAACTTTATCGCGCCATTTAAATAATAGTCCAAAAAAAGGGGTGGACCTCCTTCTGTTGCTTGTGCTGCTTTGTCTTATTGTAGTATAAACAGAGAACGTAAATTCATAAATTTACGTTCTCTGGTATAAATACAAATAAACAGTTCGAATTAAATATTAATTCACAGGGATCTTCCTCGGGACCCTCGCTCCTCCAAAAAACAAATTAGACTACACAGTCCCCGACTTTAGCTTCAAGAAAGACGTTTTCCACCGAGAGCCGAATGGGGCAAAGGGTAGGTGATTGGAAGATACGATATTGAAATCTACACTGACGATTCTAAGATGAACTGTGGTGTAGGAACTGTGTTCCATTCGGGGCCACTCAACCTATCTCAGTCAATTCGATTTCCTGACTATGCCAGCGCGTTCCAGGCACAACAATTAGCGATCAGAGAAGCATGTAAATCACTAAAACTCTACAAGGAAGTTGGTGCAAGAGTAGCTATATTTTCAGACAGTCAAGCAGCTATTAAGACCTTAGACTCCAACTCCATTTCATCCAAACTAGTCTTACACTATAAAGAGGAACTATAATTGCTTAATCATTGGCTTGAAATTACTCTGACATGGGTTCCCGGTCATAGGAACATACGGGGTAATGAGATAGCGGATGAGCTAGCAAGAAAAGGTTCGACACTAGAAATAGCAGAGGCGGTGGCAGTACCCCACTCAACAATCGGTCAATGACATAAGGGTAAGTACTTCTGAGCCACAGCCTCCAGTCACTGTTGCGGCAGTTTCCGAAATTCAAATCGAAAGCATAGAAGGTATCTTTTGTGTTTTATGTTTGTACTTCTTGGTTATTAACTAATTTGGCAATAGACAGCAAGGAAAATATGAAGAAAGCTGTGATTGTCACAGCACAATACAATTTATAATGGAATGTTCTTCATCTGACAGCGACGATGAAATGGAACAAATTATTCTTGGCAAAATGGTAGCTCATTATTTTGCCTTGTAGTTGCTTTATTTTATTTTATTATTTTTTTAAACGAGGTAGCTCAGCTAAGTTTTTTTAAATTTTTGTGATGTTTTGTGATGTTTTTGATATTTTTCTCTTTGAGAGCGAAATTTTGGAATTAAGTTTCTGGTAAGTTACTGGATAATTTTTACATGAACATATCTATTGTTACACGCGTTCATCCTGAGTTTAAAGTTTTCTTTGATTGGTAGATATATTTCATTTACAATTTACTAGGCATATAGTCAGTCAAACTTCAGTTTGGTCTACTTCTATAGGATCCACAATAATATATCGTCCGATTGGTCACTGTTCTGCACTGAAAACAAAAAAGAAAAACAGTTGGTGTACGCCTCCTGGTGCGAATATTTACAGCCACTTGTTTGATTAACAATTCAAATTTTTACCTAAATATTGATTTCCACCCTCTCGCAATTTTCAAATACATTTGTGTACAAGAATTTGGAAAAATTTTTCTAGACTTCTGTTTAATAGATATTCCACTAAAAAAATATTTATATTCAGTTTTTTGTCTGAACAGCATACTGTGAAACATTTCTGGATCAGCTGTTCAATAGCACCCTGTGTTTGCATTTTTATTGACGTGTCCGAAATGACAACTGCGGCGTTTTTTGTGATGCTTAGTGGATAAATGTTAATTTCTATAATAAATGTGGGATATTTTCTATTAAATCAGCAAGTATTTAATATTCTACACAACAGAGCTTAATATAGGTAAGTACAGCTTTAGACCAACTGTAACAAACGCGAATTTAATACTTGAGCTGAAAGTGCCAGACACTGCATCTGCTTTTGTAGATTTTTTGTGTGTTATATTTACATATTTTTGTCTTCTAAAAATATTTAATTTTTTCTAAAGCAGCTGGGCAAAATGTCGTATGCCGGTCGAACAAGTGGTCCAAACGATTTCTATGCAAGCGGAGGTGAGCAGTCGTATAATTTCGAGGTGCCCGAGTTCGGTCAAGAGCTGTATGTACAATTTACATCATTTGTTGCTAGTAAATGAATAACTCAGTACTTATTTGTAGGAATTTTCAAACCTTTGACAATACACAGAGCTCTGTTCCACCGAATTACGATGCTGCATATGGAGCAAGCAATCAAGGACTGGGTGGTTTCTATGATCCCAATGCATATGTAAGTCAGACGTATGATCAGGATTCGGGTTTCAAACCAGGTGCTTCCGGAAACGAGTTCGATGATGAGCCTCCTTTATTGGAAGGTATACAAATACATTGGGATTCTAAAAATATATTTTACTAAAAGTTAGGTTTTTTTTTAGAACTGGGAATCAATCCGCATCATATTTTTCTAAAGGTAAGATATCTTGCAATTTAATTACTTCAATCACTTGAATTGAGAATTTTTGGGAAACTAAGAGAACAAAATCTGCTCTGCTACATAACTTTTGTAAGCTAAAATATAAATCAAAAAAAGCTTTTACATTGACTGCCGAAGCTTGACGATAGCTTGACCTTCGTAAGACACAGTTTGGTGTGAGTCACTCTACAAAATATTTGATGAATTGTAGATTGTTTATTTCTATTTATACTCTTCGAATTTATGCATTAAGTCCTCAGTAGTTGGCGCGCACCGAATTTATGCAGATCTAAAAAAAGTGATGGTGTGAAATTTACGCCAGTGTTTACTTCGTGTACTTTTTCTGCATATACAGTCAACGTCAAAAGAAAGTGCTCACCATATATTGATAAGTCTAGGACACTATCATCGTCTCCAAAATCAATTATTTCATCATCAAAATCAGGTCAAAAGATCAAATACACTCGGAGGTTTGCCATTGCCTGACGAGGGGCGACCGCTATTAGAAAAAAAGGTTTTCTTCATTTTCCTGTTTCACCGAGATTCGAACCTTCTCTCTGAATTCCGAATGGTAGCCACGCAACAACCCTTGGAATAAATTAAATTAAACAAATAATTTTAAATTAATTGTATCTAAAACTTTAACTCTATTTGTGTAAAAAAGTTTATGAATTGGGCTAAAACTTACCCCAGTGTGCCATTTACGTAAAAAAAATAGGTATGCCTTCCGAAGGTTAATGCCGAGTTGCGAGTGCCTTAGCTGGGTTACCGTACTCTCATTAATCGTATTAACCCTTTCGCTTATAATAGGCACATGCATTGTGCACTTTAAAAGATTTACGAATATATGTATAGAATCCATTTTATTTATTTATTTAATATATGGAAAATAACAATAAATTATTATTTTACAATAAAAGGAGCACTAGCGGCCAGGGCTTACGGCTCACTGTTCTAATGAGATTATTTTTTGACTAGAAAAGTTAAGCTATTAGACAGTTAATTTTCTGGAAAAGATTATTAAGCACTATCGACACATGAATTAATAAAGAAATTAAGTTATGTGGGAAGTCAATTCAAAGGATATACGGAAGCATATTTACATAGATATTTAAGTAAAGAGACTTATGGTTTCAATCAATTGCCTCAGATCCGCTCTAATTAAGTAATCTGCCATTTTTTCAATGTTTTCCTGAGAAGTAAGAGTCTTCAGTATTTCCGATGGAAGACGGTTGTTGAAACTTGTGTTACTGAGATTCAAACTTGTGTTCGCTGAGGGGCAGGGAGGTGGCCTTTCTCCATTTAAAATGTGCGAGTGTGTACCGATTGTGTGTCCAATGCGAAGTCGAATGAAGAATCCAGATATATATATAAGATATATGTAGAGCATATATGACCTCCACTTTAACTTGAAAATAGATAACGCTATATGAATTTGATCATCGGATGTAGGGTTAGATAGTCTCATCTAGCCTTCTCGCTTACAACCCACTCCGTCGAAACAACATGTGTGGTCTTACGTTAGATGAGATTGACGGTAACTTCACTGTGCAGGGCAGAGCTTGGTAAACTTCTACAACAACAACAACAATATCCATCGAATACAAATTAAGATTGCTATTTTATTTGCATGTGGCAAAGTTCTGATCGGTTAAGCACTCAAAACGGGTGTAGCGCCGATTATTTGTATATACAGAAAGAACTTTATTCTACATACAACAGCATATTTTCTTATTTCCCAGAAGGTATACAATGATTGAAAAAACTGTATGGCAAAAGACTACTGCGATAAATAAATAGCGATCCGGCCGCCCAAAAAAGCTGTCCGGAAGAGATGTACGACCCATTTTAAAGCACACTGACCGAGATCCGAGAACTAGTGCTCCGAAATTGGTCCAACATATCGTCGAGACATCCGGAAAAAGTGTTTATCCAAGAACTATTAAGAGATATCTTAATAATAGCGGATAATTCACCATGTAAAAAGCCTCTGATTTCAGAAAAAACGGTGCCTTCGGCTTGAGTTTGCACGGGCGCCTTTGGCTGGGGAATGGATTTTTGGTCTAAAGTTTTATTTACTGATAAATCAAAGTGAAGTAATGGCTGGGCCAAAATATGGAAATGAAAAATGTTATACCAACTGTGCATCACGGCGGTGGTATCGTAAAGGTTTGGGGAGCTGTACCTGCTCAAGTCCTTCACTGCATATAAAGCTCTTGATCTCAGTTAATTATGCATGTGATCTTAGTCTGCTCGCTAGCTAAATGTAATAAAAATATTGAATAAAATTATGACCTAATGTTCCAATGTGGAATCAAAATTTGGCTCTATAAGCTTCTCTATGAAATGAAAATAAAAGTTGATATAAGGATTAAGAAATCACTTGTAGGGAAAAAAGTAAAGAATCCAAATTATGGCATAATGATAAAAAAAAATTTAGACAAGACTCAGCCAAAAATGTATTGGTCAATTGAATAATATTTATGTAAAGGGTATTTCTTTAAGTGCTCTTAAAAGCTTGAGAATTTAAAATGATAATACAAAAGAGAAATATTGTTAGAATTCTTTTTTTTTTATTATAATATGGTAGATAATTTCATGGCATATATTTTTTGAATCTGATATCCAGCATATGTCCACGGCGTTTGCGGGTTACATGGTACATTCGCTCAGTCAAATTTTTGCCTACTTTTACCAATAAATCTGATTAATAAATCTAAATGAGCCCAATCAACAAAAATGTGATGCAAGCGCTGGGCATTTGGCTTCAATTCTTGTACGAACTGTATTTTATAGCCATGTAAACCCAGATCCTTATGTAAAATTTTCCACCTAGTCGAAGAACAAAGACCAACAAGTTGAGAACGTTGACGAATCGATATTTCGGTGTTATCTTTAACACTTCGCTCTATGAACTTCGCGAATAGATTTTTTTTTTCAAAGTAAATTTCCACAGTTTGGAAGAGTTGTTCTGGCGTTAAGCGATTCATAATGACTTGACAAACCTTCCTGGACAGAAATAAATTATTACGGCTTTATTTTAATTTTTTGAAATTGGTTTAAGTAAACCCGGTTTGCTTGAATATTAGTTGAATTATTATTTTTTTACTAAATGTACTGATTCATTGAAAGTCGTTATATACCTCCATGCAAATATATATTTTTACTCAAATACCATAATTTACTTTTCTTGTAACTATAAATTTCATCACTTTGCACATTTAGAAAATTTATTACTAGCGAGTTAATTAAAAAGCGAAAAAAAGTTAATGAGTCGCGGAAAAAATGCTACTAAAATTACGTAGATAAGGTTGTTGTTTTTGTTATAGCAGCATAAATATTCTCCATAAATGTACGGGGAATGCTGCTGGAGTGACAGTCCTTGGCGGGATATGAATGCGGGCCGTGCGAACGATGCCTTTACCAGCCGAACTACCAATTTGGTGCATTCTTTAGTTGTGTGTTAAGCAGTGTATGATATTTTAGCTTTTTTGTATTTATTTTAAACTTACAATATTTAAAAAAACATGCAATTAAATACGTTTGCATGCATGTAGTAATTTTTTTGCAATTATTTGCCTCATAATTTCATTTCAATTCATACTTAAGGTGGCAAGAGTCAGATAATCCTGCTAGCAATTTATTGGTTTATTCGTTTTTTGCTACTACACATGCACATTTGTACGAGGGTCGTTTGAAAAGTCCGTGCAAAGTCAGAAATGTGGTACTACTGGCGTGTAGCGAGGTTAAATTTAGTTAGCAGCATGGAAGAACACACATCAAGTTTCTTTGTGTTTGGCATTCGTTTGAATCGAGGGTGTCGAGTGATTTTCCTTTTCCATTATGCGAAGGCACCAGCTCAGGGCTCAGCAGTTGTGGTTGCAAAATAGTGGAAAAAGGGTTCCAACTCGTTTCACATCCCACCTATTCTCCAGATTTGGCTACCTGACTACTATTTGTTCCCAAATTTGTAGAAATGGTTGGCGGGGAAAAAGATTTTATTGCAACGAAGAAATAATTGCAACTTCATAACTTCATTATCCCCCCCTTTATAAACCCCACCGACCAACCGGGCTTGGCGATGGTTTGGGCCGGCTCGCCGCTTCTCGACCACGATCTTTTTCGCTAGGCGTTGTCGTACGTGATCCACTTTTTATCGCCAGTCACCATACGCTTCAAAAATGGGTTAAGTTCGTTCCGTTTTAGCAGAGAATCGTAAGCGTTGATTCGGTCCAAGAGATTTTTTGCGTCAACACGTGTGGCACCCAAACATCCACCTTTTTTTGGAATCCAATCTTCTGCAAATGGTTACAAACGGTTTTGTGGTCTACACCTAGTTTCTGACTAATCGAGCGAATGCTCACATGCCGGTCTCTTTGGATAATTTCAACGATTTTATCAGTCTCTACGACGATTGGCCTACTGGGGTGCATCTTCGACATCTACTACACCAGATCAAAATCGATCGAACCAACGCTGTGCTGTGCGAATCGTTACAGTATCAGACCCATAAACTTCACAAATTTTTGCCGCCGCCTTCGTTGCATTTTTACCTCTAAGGTAGTAAAAACGTAAAATATGACGAATTTCTTGCTTGGTGGACTTGCATTTGGCTGTCAGCGCAGAGTGAAACAAGGCGAATTCATTCTTTGTTTTCTACTTTGCCAATACTTTGCTTTGACAATCAGACGTCCAAAACATTGTTGTTGGTCTAGTGCCACCAACCTTAATGAATGCGCCTTGCTTTGCTGCTATCAGATTTTCCAACGCTTGTGTTGTATGTAAATTGAAGCAAAATTTAAAAATTATTTCGTTCATTGTATTTGCCTTGCCAAGTTGAAAAACTCACTAATTGATAGCTAAAATAAGGGTATGGCAAATAAAAAATCGTGTGTGGCTTTAACAAACAGTAGTCGTGTTGCATTTGTAGCTTCTGCGCGAAGTGCAGCCCTTTTGTTTGCCATAATTCGTATATGATATTTTTCTTTCCTCCTGCAAGAGTAACTAATGTCGCTTCACTATGCACATACATACATATATTTGTATCCAGCGGCCTTCTGCCAGCTATTCCAAAAAAAAAATAGGTTGTTGAATTCATCACTTCGAAAACACGTCGTTGACAGCTGATGCTCGCACATAGCCACCCGGTCAGCGCACCCACTGTCACAACTAATAATTCCAATTGTATGTGTGAGCGCACAGCCCTAAACTCTACACTGGCGAAACTGGTGTTCTGGCGTTCTGGCGCTACTCCATACCCTGTGCTGACATTGTGGCCGTCAGCAGTACCATTTATCATCAATTTCCATTTTTCAAAGTTTGTCTAAAAAATTTTACAAATAATTTTTATTTTTTTTTTCGTTTTGCCACACCACAACATAGCAGCAATGGCAATAGCACAAATAGCACAAATTGGAGTGTAAAGTTCGCTACAACCTCATAACAAAACAGAGGCGTATCCATTGTAACTATATATGCAAGTATCGGGTGTTTTTTAAGAGTTTGAGAACTTGAAATGATAATATTAGTTTGGGGGAAAAAGAAATCTATTATTTTCTGGCTGTAGTGATTGATGTTTCAAAAAAGTTAAAATATATAAATTTTTGGGGTTGGGCTCGATTTAGTTGTTCATGACCTTCAGGGGCCAGTTCAAGGTCAAATATAGAATATTCACCAGAAAAGTCTAAAAAAATGAAAATACCTTTTTGGGGTTGAGGTCGATTTCGTTGATCATTTGATCTATGATATATTTTTTTCATAGTAATTTTCTACAATTTGAATGCGTTGTTCTGGCGTTAAACGAGTCATTATGACTTGCCAAAGCTTACTCAATAGAAATGCCAACACAGTTTGCCATTCTCAGCTGTCAAACCATAGTTATCGATATTGATTGTTCTTATGCAGCTGAAAAAACACCCGATAATGCATAGCACGAGCATTGCTGTTGCTGTTGGCTAGCGCTTCCTGGCTGTGGTTGTGTTGTGCGTAATGCTTTTTTAACACCGAACTTAGCGTTGTTTTGCTAAAATTTTCGTGCTGTTGTGCATTGTACCCATTTTATTGTTAAAAAATTTTGTTACTTTTATTTTTGGTTTTTGACTGAAAAGTGTGGGAAGCATTGTACTATTTTGTCGTTTGGCGAAACGGCAAGGGCGTGAGGAGGAGGGCATAACATAGATAGATGGACGCATGCAGCGATGCGTGCAAGCACCATCGGAAGCATGCAAGTGGAAAAATTCAAACTATGGAAAATCGAATTTTCATTGTATTCGTATTAATTTTAAGCCTTGTGGAAAATTTAAAATATCCATATTGATGGTAAAATAAAATGTTTTTTGAAAAAAAAAATATATAAGCGACATTGTAATTTTAATGCATTGAAAGGCTAAAATATGAAAAAGAAAGTGCGTATACTTATTCCATTCTCACTCCACATCAGCTCGGTTTAATTTTTAGTTCGCAGAAATATTAAAATTTTTTTATAAGAAACGCCCCAGTTCAGCCAAATATTACTGGAATTCCACTAATGATGGACTTCCGTACACGTGAAATCCAAGGCAACCTCCCTTAGCCACTGCTGTGTGCTGACGATGTAGCCCTTCTCGCACGCGCCAATGTAATGCTCCAAGAAAGTCTGAACCGGTGGGTTACCATCCTTGAATCGAATGAGCTACGAGTAAGCCGAACACAGACCGAAACAATCGAGTTTTATTTTGCCACAGCGAGTTGTGAGAGTCCAGCTCTTACAATAAATACTGCCCTCCCCCCGCAAAATAGTTGATACCTTTAAATACCTGGGCTCGCAAATAAAAACAACGAAGATGGCACCTTGGAACGAGAAATTGCTCACCGAATTCAATGTGGATGGTAAAGCTAGAGAGCAGCTTCAGAAAATTCCACAAAAATTAAAAAAAAAAAAAACTTTGAAAGCATGATCAGGCCGGCAGTGACATATGCATTCCAGTGCTGGGCTGTACCACGTAAATTAGAGCTGAAACTGCACGTGGCGTTACACTGTTGGCCAAATTGAAAACATGTTAACTCCTGGTTGCAATAAGGTTGCTCCAATCAGCGCTAAGCTCCAGGAACACCGCCTACGCTGGTACGCTCATGTAATGAGAAGAGGATTACGTAGTGAGGCAAGTGGTGTAGATCGAGGTTGCAAAAACCTGAAAAAATACCACTGAAAACGACGTGCGATGCCGCAACGTCAGCGAAGAGACGACTGAAGACCGCGTGACCTGAAGGTTTCGCGCAAGAAGAGTCGACCCGAAATAGGCGAAGTTAAAGAAGAATAGTTGCGAATTCGTAGACCCGACCGTCGTAGAAGAACTTGACACAGATTTACCCGAGTTATAATAATTTTTTTGATTAGGCGCAACCAGCTAGATATTTCATGTCCATGTGGGGCTCTCATCATCGACTATCTTCAATCCTATTTTATTTTAAGCCTTTTGTAGAACAATGTTCTGATATCCAAGTTTCTTTTTGGTAGATGGGCGATGTTCAATAGTTAGTGATATCATCGCGGAGCCAAAAAAAAAGTTGTGTAAAATTAGGAGCATTCCCATTTGAAGTCAAATAAAGTCTTCGGAAGGCGGAGGTGGCCGCCGTAGTCGAATGGGTTGGTGCGTGACTACCATTCGGGCGTGCGTATGTTCGAATCCTCGTGCATGAAACAGCGAAATGATAGAAACAATTTTTTCTAAGAGCGGTCGCCCATCGGTTGACAATGGCAAACCTCCGAGTGTATTTCTGCCATAAAAACGCTCCTGATAAATGTGGAACAACATCAAGACGTCCGTCACATGTTGGATTAGCTCGGCCAAACACCTAACAGAAGTGTAAGCACCATTTATTTATTTTTTATTTTAAAACTAGCTTTAACCTGCGACCCCACTCGCGTAGGAGTAGTTTTGAGGGATTTAGGATATGTATATAAAAGAATTACAAACAATAATTTCATAGAAAATAATTTTTTATTAATAATCATAATATTACAATACCCGGCATCCGTTGCTATGCCTCTTTGAATAAAATCAAAAGAACCGTTCGGGAAAATATCAAGCAATATTATTTTTATTAATTTTCTATCTCAAACCGTTTTTGAACTTTGCATTTGGGTCATAGTTGAACAGCTTATGCGGATTATGAAGTCTAGAGTCTGCTATAAATAATGGGAAATAGGAAAAACTAAGATTTTTTAAATTTAAGCAAATATTCGATTATTAGTGACGAATAGAGTGGTGGCGCGGCCTAGGGGCTGTGGGAAGGGAGTTCCATCATAAAATCATGCCTATAACCTTCATTGGGTGAAATTATGAATGTATAAAAATTTTTACGTCATTTGGTGTTGTCGTTTCGTAGTGATGCGCGGACAACGTACAGACATTCACCTTTATTCGAAAGAAGTCGTTTCTTAATTTCATCTATAAACTACATATAGCAGCTCGTCATAATTTTAGGCGGGCAGCAGCTAAATTGTAAGCTTTTGAGCCCATCTCTTTTCGATACTACTGACCTAATAATAGAAACATTCCTTACGGGTTAGATTTGTTGGTTTCACAGGATTTGGTCGAAGTTACAAGAAAAATATTGAAAGCCCCAATGTGAGACGATCAGACGTGTAACAACAACACTTGTGAATAGAAACTTAAGCGAGAGCTGTCATCTCATTTTCCTGTAAAAATTTATATCATCTGTGTGAACATCCGGAAATCATTTCAAAAAAGCCTTTTCCAACTTTTCTACAATCAATTTCGATTGTTTTTTTTATGAGGGAAAGTATCAAAAGCATAACCCCGTCAGTGTGGGACTCTAATCCGAACCAAGCCTTCCATCATCGATTTATCGAACGCCGGTACTGCCGTCAAGTATTTTGTACCGCCCTGATGCAATACGTTAGAAGTTCAGGAAAAAGCCATCTTTATCGGAACTGTCCAGATGCATTCCTAGATATTTGGTTTCATTGCTTTGTGGAATTTCCATAGTCTCGCTTAAGAGTGAATGTGACTTGTACTAATTTTGTTTCATTGGACTTTATTCTCCATTCATATTTTCATAGGTTGATTTTGTCGAGTCCCTTTTGTAGTTTAGAAGAAGCTGCTTGCGGGAAAGTGTCACTTGCTAGTAAAGCAGTATAATCAGCAAATGTGCTTATAGTTACTCCTTCAGTTTCGGGTAAGTCATATGTGTAGAGTGGGTACAATATTGGTCCCATTACGCTTCCTTGGGGAACGCCCGCTGAATTTTCGCAGAGCTCGGAGAGAAGATCTCCTTCCTTGACGAAGAAATTTCGATTAAGATAAGACTTTATAAGTATGTAGAAGTTTATAGGGAGGGTGGTTTTAATTTTGTAGAGCAAACCGTCGTGCCATCCCCTTTCAAAAGCTTGGGCAATGTCAAAGAACGCTGCTGTGCAGTATTTTTTTGTTCGAATGCATTCATTGTGAATGTTCTTCGATGATCGGAAACAGTCTTTTAAGAATAAGACATTCCATAAGTTTGGAAGTGATTGGTAGAAGGCTTATTGGACGATACGATTCAACTGAATCTGGTTTTTTGCCAGGTTTGAGGACCATTTTAATTTGAGCCACTTTCCATTGGGCAGGAAAATTTCCAGTTAGTATAATTGCATTAAATAAATACGTTAACAGAGTAACTCCTATTTCTGGGAGCTCTTTGAGTATTTTGGCTGTAATAAGATCGTAGCTGGGAGATTTATTAGTGTTCAGAGTTTTAATGGCAGATTTCACTTCATATTTAGAGAATTTACGTATGGGTGGGTCTATTTGATAGGTTTGTGTTAGTATAGAATTTATGTCTTCTAGGGTACCGGGTGAAGAGGCCATTGAGTGTGGGGTAAATACTCTTTTTAAGTGCCGGGCAAATGTCGCTGCTCTTTCGGAGTCGCTTTTAGCCCATTTATTATTTTCCATTCGAAGGGCAGGTATCTGGAGTATAGGTATTTTTATATTTCTAGCAGCCTTCCAAAGCGAATACTCAGAATCTGCTGTAGCGTTTAGACTACTGACATAGCGATTAAATTGTGTGCTTCGTTCATTAACAAGAGCTTCTTTAAGTCGTCTTGTGAGTGTATTTTTCTGAATGCTCACTGATCACTTTGGGTTTGGTTGAGCTTCATCGTTCTCGTAATGCTTCGTGCACATGTCGCAGATTGTCGTGCCATAGCGCAGAATATATCTCACCACTTCAGCCAGAACCTGTCTTGCCTGATGCATTTGTCATCCGATATTCGTCATTATTCTCGTCCGAGCTACCGTCACAATGGTAGTGGGATCGTGCGTCATTATTGGCTAATTGGCTATTTTTCCCATAAAATATTAAGTTACTGCGCCTCTAATTTTTCCTTGATTTATAAAACTTAATACATTTGTTTCATACGACACTTGCCATTGAGTTTTACAGCTCTGCTAATTTCAATTATTTTACTGCGAATGAGATGGCATCTCTTACTGTATTCGAATAAGTTTTATGAGCTTCATGCAATTCGGGGGCCAAAAACTTTGCAGCACGCCAAATCACTTGAACCAAATTAACTTCACTGCCAAAATTTTAAATTTGAAGTTTTAAATGTTTTGCTTATGATTTATTCAAATATTCATGAGACTAATTGTTTGCACTTTATTTTATTACTCATTCATTCATACATACACACATACATATACATTTAGCACGAATACACCGACAATACCCAAAGTCGGAAAACATTTCATAAAGTCCGTTGTTATATGTAAATTAGGAATGAAAAAATATTGAAATTTTAAAACGCTACGCTGCATGAAATTTTTTTCTCTTTCACGCAAATAAACATAATTTTTAACATCCATAGTGGCAGTAAATGGATGGAATATTTTAATGTTCCGTTGTGCTCTGCTAGAGTTTCTACATATATTTTACGGTGTGAGGTGCAAAAGCTCGCAAATGCTAGGGATGCTAGTCCCGGGGTGCCAGTGTTTTTAAGTATCGAAAGTTTGGGAATTAGTGGTTGTGAATTCGGGGAGACATTTTTTTTTGTTTCCAATCGAAGTGAAATGAAATCTTATTGAAATTAAGTTCACATTATATCAAATTACAAAAATTTCCCTTTGTGACATACAAAAAAATCATAAGCGTGTAGAACATTGACAATTCTTCTACAGATTTTCTATGCGGCTCAAGTGTGTCTGATTTCAATTCATGGACATGATCGTGGTCTTGATGGAATTAAAATCTTAACGGCAAGATATGTAGTATCATACTTTACGCGATATGTTCTTGGGTGAGGCCTGCGATGAAAGCCTTTTTAAATCTACCATCCCCACACTTAGCAGTACAAGGGGAAACTGTTATGCAAGCACTCTCCTTTCATATGAAAGAAAAATTTAACTCCTGGTTTAACTGGTCTTACTGGTCAATTCAATATCCTAAACAGGGCCGAACAAGCAGCATGCATGACCCAGGCGAATGACCACACGGAACCCGTACTCAATTTTACTAAGAGATACTCGTACATGGTTATCTTTGCGTCTCGGGAAGAGTGGAACACTAACTCAACATGGCTACATGATGACTCACTAAAATGGTATACAGATGGACCCAAAACGCTCGGGGCAGGCGCAGGAATAGTGGGGCCTAGAGCACACAGATCTTTAACACTGAGTGCAGATACTACAATTTTCCATGCGGAGCTTTTCGCCATAATGGAAACAGTGACAATCGTATCCGAAAGAGGGTTCCAAAAAGTAAAAAAATCAAAATACTTTCGGATATTCAATCAGTCCTCAAAACCTTAAATAACTTACGTTCAATTCAAAAGTTCTTATAGGGTGCAACTATGCACTCAGAAAGTGGCGACTCTTAATCAGGTTTCCCTGATTTGGGTACCAAGACATGAGGGACACGAAAGAATCGTGAAGCTTTTTTTGGCAAAAAAGGGGCGGAAGGACCATTTATTGGCTTCAACAAAAACAACCTAAAACAGGGAACCAAAAAATGAACCTAAATAAAAACCAAGGAATACTGGAACGGCTCAAACGGCATTAATCACTCCAAAAAGTTCGAGAACTTTAATACCAAGAGAGCAAAATCTACTCTAACCCTTGATAAATAGGGCCTCAGAATACTCTGTGAAGCACTTATAGGCCACTTTGCCTGCAATAAACATTTGAATGCAACTAGACTATCTAGCACTAGTTTATGCAAGTACTGTTGTGATGAAGAGGAGTCCATGGAACACTTAATCACCAACTGTGAAGCATTAGGTCACGAGAAACACAGAATCCTGCGTCCCTACCTAGTAGAGGATGAAGACTTACAAATGGAGCTGGTTCGATTCCTTGCAATACTAAATAATTTAAATTAAACGCTTAGGAGCGCGCAATAGATACAATTGGCCGCAGTACATAAAGGCCTTAGTCTTAGCCTAACATGTACAACCATTACCATTACCATGCCCTTGTATTGGAATTTGTTCATAATGCCGGTAGTTCGATATATCGCCCCTATATTGGGCGATACCACGAAAAACAGATCCATATCTGATACCCCTATTAGCGCCCAAGTGCTTAATACCTTGTGAGCTCGAAAAAATGGACGATTTCATAATTTTTTTTAAATATTGTATGTTTTAGAACTTTTATTCAAATGAGGCATATATCATACTGAGCAGCTCAACTGAAATCAAAAAAATTGAATAATTACACAGGTCTGCAAAAAAATGGGTTCGGAATGTTCTATAAAAGTGTAGTGTCATTCCCGAAGTAATTTTTTGCGTGGAATCCGAATCCGGGGTTTAAATTGCTCTATCACGTCAGGACTCTGAGATATCCTAACCTGAAAGTGCAAAAAACGCTGTTTTTGCCCATTTTTGAGGTTAAGATTTTGCTCTTCATAAAAAAGTAGACGTGGTATTTTAAATTATAAGTCTTCCTCTTTTAAATGCCGTTGAGTTTGCTCAAATATTTTAATTTTTCACTGAGATATCGCATTTTGAAGTCTCCATGTTTGTGCGACTATGTAATCGACCGTATCACGTCTCATGTTATCTCAATGGATTCTCGAATATCGAAAAATTCACAAACATGGAAACTTCAAAATGCGATATCTCAGTGAAAAAAAGATATTTAAGCAAACTCAACGGCATTTAAAAGAGGAAGACTTATAATTTAAAACACTATGTTTACTTTTTTATGAAGAGCAAAATCTGCGTAGCTACATAACCTCAAACATGGGCAAAAACAGCGTTTTTGCACATTTAGGTTAGGATATCTCAAAATCCTGATGTGATAGAGCAATTTAAACCCCGGATTCGGATTCTACGCAAAAAATTACTTCGAAAACGACCTACACTTTCCTAGAACAAAACGTTGTTGACCTGTGTTATTGTAGAAAAATGTTTTTTAGTTAATCTGAATGGTTTATTTACCCAAAAAAAATTTTCTCGATATGAAAACCGCTTTGCACCAAAAAAAAAAACGATTTTTGAGGGGTTGAAAAATTAAAAAAAAATTAATTCCAACGAACTATGCAAATATTTATAAAAAGCGAACCGTTCAGATTCACGAGGTTGTAACTTCGAATAATTAAAAAAAAAATTATGCAAATCGGTCAAATAGTTTTTGATAAATAATGATCACCGCGACGGTAATTTTCAAAAACCACGACTTCGAGATAATCGCGTGTAAAGTTTTGCGTGCACTTCATTTATGGATAATTTGCGCGCTTCCACGATCTGTAACTTTAGTTCTAGTGCTCCGATCTTTATGATTTTTTGAATTTATATTTTTAAGATGATGTACTTTTAGAATATGTCATAAAAAAATTTTCAATTTTTTAGTCCAACACAAGGTATATAACCCCTTAAGTTACCATGGACGCTCACAATTCTTTAGTTCGGAAATCTAAATTTTCCAGAGAACTTAAGATTCGACTTCCATTTTTTGAACATTTATTTTTTATTTTATATCACTGGAGCTCGTCCTTTACACTCCTGAATCTTTCTGAATCAACCTGTGGATTTAATAAATTTTGTTAACTTCAGCAATCAATCAACAATATGTGAAACCTCTACAATGCTGTCAAGAAAGGCGAATCCGAGCATGGAAAGCGTTTTTCTGGAGAGAGCAGTGCATGCACACAGACAGGAGGTGTTTCACGGCTTCCTCTTCTTCAATACCTTGAAAGCAGCGAGTAAAGTCACTATGTGGTACCGCCAGTCTATTTGCATGCCTTCCAATTAGATAATGCCCTGTTAGAATCCCTATCGTATTTCTCATATCCTGTCTCCTAAGATTCAGCAGGGAGTTTGTGCGGCCGTGGTTTGGACCTATGAATTCCGAATGGTAGTCACGCACAAATTATTCGGCTACGGCGCTGCTGCATATAATACGTGGGCTGAAAAGTCTCGGGCTTAACAAATAAAACACGTTTTTTTTATTCAAAATTAGCTTTTTTCATCAACGTAATTTCCATCAAGAAAAACGAAATCATTCCAGCGCAGCTTTAATATTTAAATAAATACCATTTAAAAATATGCGTCCGTTCCTACGATAATCTCTCATTCAAGCGAAATTTCTTATCGGCGAGCATTTTTTAGGTCTGCAAACAAGTCGCTGGGAGTCAAATCTAGCGAATGCGGTGGATGTGGGAGCAATTCGAAGTTCAATTCATGTAGTTTTGTCATCATCAACACTTTGAACAGATCTTTCTCATAGTGAAATGTCCATGCAATACAACGCCAATACGTCTTTGATATCTTTATAATGTCACCTAACTCACGCAACTTGGTGTTTTCTGGTGTTACCGCCTCATTTGGACATGTACTGCGTTGTGCATCATCGGTGTTTCTACGACCACGTTTGAGGTCAGGAAACTATCGTTTTATTGCTGTTTCTGTTGACATTTTTCAACCAGTTGCTTTACTTAAACGGTTTTTTTCCCATCAAGAAGCAGTGTAAAATTAAAACAAGAAATTTGATCCACTTTTTGATCCATTGTCTTGAAAATAACAATAGTGGCTTCACTCTTAGCAAAATAACTCACGAAGTAATGAATTGAATATCATGAAATTTTAACAGCTGTCTTTTTAAGGTTAGGACTAACTGAAAAAAAGGTGAATCCAATCCAACTAATGACATCTATGTGTTAGGCCCGGGACTTTTCAGCCCATGTGTTATGTGCCTCGCGTTTCTATATGTCATGTAAAATTTGCTTTTTGAATCGGCAATAAAAAAAAAACTAATCAATATTTTTTCAAACTGTTTTTTTTATTTTGAAGATTGAACATTGTCATTTATGAATGAAAAATAATATCGTTCAAATGACTGCTACGACTGGCTTTACAGTAAGCCATTCGATCAACCCAATTTTTAAGCACATTTTCGATTGTTTGGGCTCCAATTTCATGAATAGCAACTTCGATTTCGTGTTTTAAAGCATCAATCGTCTCTGGACGGTTCGCATAGCTTTTGTCCTTAACGGCTCCCCACAAAAATTGTCCAACGGGCTTAAATCACAGCTCCGAGGCGGCCAATTGATATCGGAATTCAAAAACGGTAGCCAAAAGTTCGAGTGTAACTTTGGCAGTGTGACAAGTTGCACCGTCCTGTTGAAACCAAATGTCGTCCATGTCATCCTCTTAAATTTTTGGAAACAAAAACTCGTTGAGCATGTCACGGAAACGCTCGCCATTTACTGTAACCGCGGAAGAAGATGAAGACTCACCACTTTGAGGTTTTCAATACATATTTCCCAATTTTGTTCAAGCGTATAGCGTCCCATTTCGTAAATGTCAAACCTTTAAGTAAATTATGAACACATTTGATGGGTCATTTGTATTACCATTCTCAAAAAAATATGTGGTTCAAAAAGCAAATGCTATATGGCCCTGTAGTTTTACTTAACCCTTTGCATGAATTGTTCTTGTTGTTAATGAAGTGGTTGAGTATTTCCACTGAAATAATCCTAATTAGTGACCAGCACCGTTTTACTACCACTGTCCTCGTGTGATGATGTCCTTCTTTTTGTTTGCTTCTTAGCCAGATCCGTTTAGTGAGGTCTAAGTATAGCTGCAAATTCTTTATCTCGATGTCTGACATCTCATTAATTTACTGTAAGAAAGGCTTATCGAAAGAGCGAAATCGTGCCCTAGCTAGCCCTGGACATTCGCATAAGTAGTGGAAAAGACTTTCTTCACCCCTTCCGCTTGACAGCTTCTGCAGATGGGATTGAAGGGGAGGTTGAGTCTGGCTGCATGATCCCCTACTTGCCAATGATCTGTAAGGGTTGCAGTGATGCGTGAAGAGTTTGGTCGAGAGCATCCTAACAGGTAATTCCTCCTTTGGATTTTGTACAGCGGTCATGTGTGTTATGTTGTAATACATGTAGTTAATTGCTTTCACCTTGTTTCGGCTAAAGCATGATAGTGTGAAGCAATGGCTGCTTTTATTGTGTTGAGTGGAGTGAGCGACTGCCACCGCCTCTGCTATGTCTAGTGCCGAACCTTTTCTTGCTACCTCATCCGCTATCTCATTACCCCGTATGTTCCTATAACCCTGAACCCATATCAGAGTAATTTCAAGCCAATGACTAAGCAATTCCAGCTCCTCTCTACACTGTAAAACAGTTTGGATGAAATGTAGTTGGAGTCTAAGTCCTTAATAGCTGCTTGACTGTCTGAGAAGATAGTTACTCTTGCACCAACGGTCTTTTAGAGTTTTAGTGATCTACATGCTTCTCTGATCGCTAATTGTTGTGCCTGGAACGCGCTGGCATAGTCAGGAAGTCAAATTGACTGAAATAGGTTGAGTGGCCCCGAATGGAAGCCAACTCCCACACCACAGTTCATCTTAGAACCATCGGTATAGATTTCGATATAGTATCTTCCAATCACCTTCCCATTGCCCCATTCGGCTCTCGGTGGAAAACGTACCGTAAAGTCTTTCTTGAAGTTAAGGTCTGATCTGAAGTCTGATCTGTTTTTGAACAGCGAGGGTCCCTGAAGGCAGATATTGCTGTGACCGTACCACCTTGTTGTCCAGATTCCTATGTTTCTAAGTCTCAGCGCGCTACACGAATTAATAAAGCGTTGAAAAAAAATTGTTGTTTGTATAAATATAAAATATATTTAAAAAATTATGAAAAAATTAAAGGAAAATTTATAAAAAAATATAATAAAATAATGAAAAAGTATAATATATATTTTTTACAGAACCGTGCATAAAATCTATTGTGGTTGTAAAGTATAAAAAAGAGTTGGAAAGCGGAAAAATTATTATCCGACGAGAAAGATGAGCATATGAAAAAAAGTTTCTTCAAAAAGTACTTACGATGTGCTCGTTTTTTGAAAATGAATCAAATCGAACTTGCACAAAAGTGAGGTTATTTCGAAATGTCTTAAAATGTCATAGGCCAGTTTTGTGTGTTTTATTATTTCTAAATATATATTTCATGGATTAATTTTTTAAATTGGAAATAAAATTGAATCAAAACTGCAATGCACATAATTTTCTTTTTATACGAATTTAATTTTTATGAATTTTTCTTGAATCTCATAGAGCAAATAGAGTGAGATTTCTCGACGCAAGTACGAAGCATTTAAATTAATCTCAGGAAAAGTCTCTGAGACTCGCTAGATTTTGTTCTCGCCATTAAAAATTTATTTCTTATAATAATGAATTAAAATATGTAAGCAGGAAAGAAATTCTGAAGTGAACTTTAAAAAGAATTTTTTAATATTGTTTTCACTTAATTCTCTTTTTACACGAATTTTTTGGGAACGTATCTATCGTGTAAAAAGAGACTTAGGTGTACCATATATGGGCTCATATGCGGTAAAATTTTGGCTACAGTGCGAAGGTTTTGCCCTTCGCTTCTCAAATTCAAGACAGTTTCTGAATGTATGCAGTGCCTTAAATATCCAAATGTAATAAATACATAGTATAATATAAAAATATAAAAAAATAAAAAAATATAAAAAATATAACAATATAAAAATATAAAAAAATAAAAAATATAAAAAAAAAAATTTAAAAATATAAAAAAAAAATTTAAAAATATAAAAAAATAAAATAATATACAAAAAAAATTAAAAATTAAAAAAAAAATATATATAAAAAAATATAAAAATATAAATTTTATATAAAAATAATATACTATAATATATATCTATATAAAAATATAAAAAAAATATAAAAATATAATAAAAATATAGAAAAATATAGAAAAATAAAAAAATATAAAAAAATAAAAAACTAAAAAAGCAAAAAAAAAATAGAAATAAAAAAATTGAAAACGAAAAGTGAAATTAATTGAATTGAAAAATGAAATACATAGTATCAGCTCTAATAATGCCACAAACCTCAAAAGCAAGAAATCTGATCAGGTAATAAAAAATTGAAGACTTTCAGAAAAACTACCTATTTTTTGGCCGCTAATACGATGCCTTAAAACGAAAGTTTATCGTTTAGCATAAGCGGCCTATTATGCTCTTGCCTATATTTTACTAATTTGATATTTTCCCTTCATTCGCCAATTACTCACAAATACTTTGCCTTCTCTTTCCAGACACTGGCTGTGCTAAATCCTATGCGCGCCACGGATCAATCCATTCTCCAGGACACTGACATGGCCGGTCCATTGGTCTTTTGTTTGGCTCTAGGTGGATTCCTTCTACTGGTATGTACTCCTCTGTATGTACGTATGTATGGGCATGGCTTGTTTGCAAGCGCTATAATTACAATAATCTCTTACTTGCTACCGCGCACGTGAGCCACTGCCGCTGAAATAATAACTACAAACATTGAACAAAAATAAAGCAAACGCAATAATATTACAAGTGCAAACATTTAAATATTTGCATGAAATTTTTAATTGAAAAACTTTTCAATGCTCTTTTTTTCCGGTGGCAACATGATGCTCTCGACGCTCTACAACCACAACAACGCATAAATGAATGAACGAATGGACCACAACAACAATAATTATGATGCTATCTACCACACCTGCAAAAACCAACTAACCAAACGAACCGCCGAATAACGAACTATTCTTTGCCACCTCTGCTCTGGCTGTTTGCCTACTCATCATCATCCGACGACAACCAACAAAACCAATCTCCTGTTTCGCATTGCCTGACGCTGTCTATCATTGCGGTGAATGCATGGGGGGTGTAACGATAATGGTGTGCGCGCGCGCCGGTTATGTTGGCTTGGCTGATACCGCCATTTTCAGAGTGGCAAAGTAACGTTCTCGTACATTTATGGCATCGGCGTGATGGGCTGCATCGCCTTCTATTGTCTGCTGTCGCTGATGGCAACACAAGCGCAAGTAACCTTCGGTGCTGTGGTCTCGGTACTCGGCTATTGTTTGCTACCCATGGTGGTGTTGTCCGGTATTAACGTTTTAATCACCATACAGTGAGTATACATACACACACACATATACATACATACATACAAGCATTTATAGGAGTTGCAATAGTCCGTGCTTCAGTTCGCCGCTGTGTTGCAATACAATGCAATAGTTTTTTATAATTTTCATCGCTTTCATCAGCGCACTTTTCTCCATTGTATTGTAATTGTTATTGTTGCAGCCCTTTTTTTCGTATTCATACACAGTTCCATTTGTTTACCAATGCTGATTGCTGTTGGTCGGCAAAACAATGTAAAAATAAAAATAAACTAAAACAAGAACAAGAACAAATAATACAAATATGGCATACAATTTGTTCGGAACGGCGCAAACAGAAAATGCAATACTTCTTCATCAACTTCCGCCGTTAATTGAAAAATTTTATGTCATAAGAATATTTGCGAATATGCGTATTCATAAAAGCTTTTGATTGTATGCATACAGTCGCTTCCATATATATGTACACACTGTAGTGGGTGGAGACATATTATATTTTACACCATCACTAAAATCACAGCAAATATTTTCAATTTAGAGTGCAGCTTTGATTCATTTTCGCAGAGACTGAATTGTGAAATATTCAGGGTTAAGTTGAGGTGACTGCCCATAGTTGTACCATCACGCATAGATCCGCTGATGTTGTTGTTGTATAAACGTAAAATGTTTCGAAAGATTTCTACAATGCATGGGGCGGCAGCCCTTCGTCGGTAAAAACGCGAGTCATTCCGGTAATATAGATCCGGCTGCCATGTGACGTGAGCTTTGCTGCAAAGCGATCATTTTCAAATAGTCAATATGATTTAATGTTTGAAGATTATTTCATGCAAATGTTGACCGCGACTGCTCATCAAATGGTCCATCCGCTTATACTCACTTATAAATACTTTAATGTTGTCTTGCGTTGCAATGTTGTTGTTGCGTTAATTGAAAGCCCATAAAAAGCACCAAACTGTGACCTTTTCTGGATACATTGATACATTGGTAGCTCTTTGCAATGCAAAACACGAAACGTGCGTCGGATGTTTAAACCAACTGTTTAAAAAGATATTAGCTAAAAAGTCTCCCTTTATAAATACAGCCGCAAGCGAATCCACTTTCACGAATTTCACTTTCAAAATGAGCGCACAGACAGTACAAATTGTAAACAAACTCAGGGCTGCTCGAAGAAAAAGTATAATGGCTCAAACTTGGCTGGCGACCAACTTTGTTGAAAACAATTTGTTGAGAGGTCGTTGACACCCTTCAACTGTTGCATTCAACTAAAAATTGAATAAAACTTGCCTTATGTGGAAGAGGCAATTCAGAAGGTGTGGCCAACATCAGAGCGTTAATCGACTCTCAGCGACTTTGCAAAAATCAGCTGTTGTGCTGACGTAAATGGGATGTGACAGCGGTTTATGTACGACAGAATCGGTGTTGTTTTGGTGACATAAAAGAAAATTAACACATCCTCTGCTCATGCTACTTGATTGCTGTCTAAACAACAACTGATTGGAAGAGCTGTGAAGGATGCGTGTGAAATGACAAGAATGATAGAATAATATATCGCACCTTCCGAATTCGCTGTGACGTCTGGCTCCGAGGAAGAGTAGGCGAAAGCAATATAAACTATCAAATACAAGAAATTATATACACACGCATTTTCTTGCCACGTGACGCATAACAACTCAAAAAACTGCATTTGGATGCTTAATGTTCATTTGTGCTTTCACAATTTAACACGCGGCGCTTTGTCTTTATTAGTTTGGTTTGTTTAAATACTACGAAGCCATTCATTGAATTTTCACAAACATGTAATTTCTCCTCCTTTTGTTTGTTTTGTTCACTCTTTAACGGTTTGGGAAGACGCCACCTTCTGTATTCAATTCGCCTTGGTGAAATGAAGTTTCGATGTAGCGTCGCATTTCGCTATTTGCCAGTTCTTTGCCGCCATGTAGGAAGGCACATTTGGTTTCCAAGTCGTGCACTTAATTGTCAGTAGGATCCGGCAATTCTGCTACCGAGTCCTCTTTGTTGTGGCAGCGAAAGTTACTCTCACAGTTTTGCTTCGGAAGGCCCTACCTTACAATCTATCACCCTTGAGGCACGCGATAAATTCCATTCGATATTTTCCCTCGGGTGTAACAGCTATCGCATGTATTTCTGGAACTAGTCAATCTATTTGAGGAGATGGTTTCTGACATGTCTGGAAAAAGTTTTGGCTTTCAGCAGATATCTCTCCGATATCTTTAACACAGGAACGGCGGGCAGAGCACGGCCATATCGCACGGCCAGCAGTTATCGTCTGGTTTGGTTCCAGAAGATCATAATAAACAATACCGGCCATATCCCACCAAATAGACAGGAGAATCTTCTTGGGGTGAAGGCCATCTCTAGGGGTCGGTTCTGTTGTTTCATCTTTATCTAAGCATTGGCGTTTGCGAACAGGATTATTGTAAAGGACCCATTTTTCGTCCCCAGTAACGATACGGTTAAAAAAACTTTCATTTTCAAGCCGTTGCAGCAGCTGAGAACACACATTCACTCTCTGCTGAAGGTTGGCGACAGAAAGTCTATGCGGAACCCATTTTCCCAGCTTTGAAACCTTTCCCAACTGAACCAGGTGGCTGTGACTGTTCCATGCGATGAGTTTAACCTCTGAGCTATCAAATCGACTGTCAAATTTGGTTCAGCTTCCACGCGTTCGAGCAAGGCGTTGGAGTTAAAGACTTCAGGACGACCACCGCGCGGGGCATCCTCCACTTCGCAGCTACCACTTCGGAATTTTAAAAACCACTTTTACGCAGTCCTTACCTCCGTGAAGAGTGTTTATTTCTGTAGCAGCAGTTGTTGCATTTTTACCACTTTTATAAAAAAACTACAAAATATGCCTCTTATACGCGTTCGAAGATTCCATTTTAGTTTTTAACAACACGTGCTTCTATCCGCGATTAAAATTACTTGTTGAATGCACAATATCTCAAAGAAAATATAAATAGTTCCGTTATATTCTGCGAATAATTTTTTGTATGCAAAAATCGTACAAAAGTGATTTTATGGGTAAAATACGCACGAACTTATGGACTGACCTGATACTTTCCGAATATACCAATATATTTATCAAGCGCTCTTTAAAATCTGAAATATCAGAAAAGCCTTAAAATAGCAGAAAACAAAAAAAAAAAAAAAAAAACAGATGTCTAAAATTAAAATACCAGCTTATTGGCTCTTCATTTACAAATGTGCGCCCTTGCAATTTTCCGTTGGCAATTTCTCCAATCAATTTTTTCTAATGGTGCTGGCTGTGCACGATATACCATTGGGCGCCAGATTGTCTCGGTGCTTCTAAATTTCAACAGACGCGTTTAATTGATACAACACAAGCGTTCCAATTCCGCGCAATTCTGTCTGTCCATCCATATTGGCTACAGTGACTATTTTTTCCATTTGAAAGGTTCGACATGCCATTTTTTTCGTTTTCTATTGGCTTACTCGAACGAACTTTTCGATTTGATGGCCAGCTAGCGAGTTTGTTTTGTTGTTGCCGGCTAGAATGTGCCTCTGGTGTAAAGTCAATAAAATACAGCATATTCAAGAGATCTGGCGTGCGCACTATGTGCTGCGTAATTTAGCCATACATTCTCCTCCCACGCAAGAGGTTCTGTTCTGTCTATTACCCGGGCACACTTGTAATTCTGCGTTTTTTTTCGCACCATTTTTTTGTGTGTGTTTTTTTTCGTTTTTGCAATTTTTACGGTTTTGTAATTTTATTTACTCCAGGAACTTTTCAACGCAAAGGCAATCGCCAACACCGACACTAACTCGAATACTCGGATAGCCAAACCAACAGCAAAGGTTCACGCCAACACATTTGCTTTGGCCCTGGGGTTGGTTAGTTTTTTTATGGCCATAACTAAAACACGAGTGTATTTCTATGGTCCACAAGTGCTCTAGTCTCAGCTCATTCGGTTAGTTGCAGTGGTGTCTATGGCGTCTATGACTGCTTTTGGCTATATCCACTGCATTACACTCTGAATGCTCATAATTTTGTTGGTTCATTCGAATGAAAAAGTCTGCTGAATTTTTTCCAACTTTTTTTTCAACTAGCAATTTTCTGTAGAGTCGCTTGTTGCCTTTTCCTTTTCAATTTTAGTTAGTTCTCTTTCCATTCGCGTTAATTTAGAGTGAAACGCTTTAATTACTCACACGCGTTTATAAAATTTTCAAAGCTAGTGCTCTGGATTGGTTTGAGTTTTTTTGAGTTCAAATTGAGTTAAAAAAGCATAGATTATTTAAAAGCTGACCAATTTAGAGCGTTGAAAATTCAGTAAACTTATTGATGATGGTCAGGCGCGGCACTCAAAGGCACTGATTCGCGTTAGATTAACGCTAAAAATGTGAGAATTTTCGTTTGTGGAGCAACGCTTTTAAAACTTTTGGTCTATGCCAGAGACGCCAACAATTATTGCAGCTTTAGAAACCAATATTGAACGCAGCATGCGTGACTTGCGGCCTCGAAAAAATTAGCATAAGTTGGCGCACCAGAATGGCATACACCGGAATGTTATAACAAACTGCATTGTATGGGCTTTTAAAGGGTGATCAGATTGGAAGTACTTTTTCCAATAGGGTTTTTAGTTGCGCTTTTGAACCAAAGTGGCAATTGCGGTTATGTGCGCTGAAAAGGAGAGCAAAATATCAAAGGGGACCCCAACAATTTTAGGGTTGTTTACTGTCGGTATTGGCGTGTCATCGATGTTCAACTTAATTTGACTGACCTCCTTCGTCTAGATGATAAAGAGGGTCGCCGTGGATTTAGTTTGGGAAAGTTGAAGTTTCTCGCTGTCAAAAAGCGAGAAAGGCTGGCGAGATAATCGTTCACTTTAGAACACAAACCATCGCTGTAATTGCCTGACACCATTATCTGGTGGTTGGGGGCGCTTCGATGTGTAGAAGTTGAAAAGCAGGGTGAAAGGACACCACCCTGCAGAACATCTTGCTTTTTCTTCCTCTGTTTTGATCTCGAAAGATGAATGCCGAGCACTCAAATAGTTCACGGGCCACCTCTTCAGTTGATAGCTTCTGCTACTTCTTATGAACAATAGCAGCGGACGACGGGGCAGAGGAAGACGTCAACAACATAGGAGCAAGGCAAGGGCTTAATTTGGGCGCTTATGGAAATTTTGGGCAAACTCGAAAATTTCCAGAGACACCAAACTCAAAATATTCAGCGCTTGTCCCAATCATCAAAAAAACTTCAATGATTGACCAACAAATGTTTGAGGATAATATTCTGGCCAAACGAAGGACTCTGGAGACAAACGAACGAGGAAACCATCTTACGCCAGAAAACGGCTCTTAGAAAACCGGCCCAAGAATGGCTCTAGATTAGATCCTCAGGGAAGCAGAAGCCATGGTCGCCAAAAAACACCTGAAAAGGATCCATCTTTCATAAAAGCAAGCTGGGACAATGCTAAGACGACAACATCTCATCGCGTACGTTGGAAAAGCCTAGTAGAGGTCCTAAGCTGCTCAAAGTAATAATCAGGAGAAAAAAAATACCGTTGAACCCTTTTTTTTGATGAACGTCTTCGACTTCGTCAAATGCAGCAAAACAGATGCACGTGACATTTATGTCGTGTACATAGGAACACTGCTACACATCGATTTTCATACGCGGAACTCATTTTGTAAAAACAACGTTCGCTTTCTAAATTTCTCATAAAACTAACAAATTGCACGACGCTTATTGTGAAATGAATACACCCATGCAGCAGCATTTACATTTTTTTATATTGAAACTCTAAGTTTGAACTTTACCAGACACGCTTCCAATAGCTCTGGAAACGCACCCGACATGGGAACATTCTGCCTCGTACAAAACTGCCAAAATTGTGCCAAAGACTTGGAATACGAAAACTGCAAACTCTCTAGAAAAGACTACAAAATATAGGGTTGAGTACCGCCGTTACACATCTCGCAGCCAAAAGGGGGTTAGTCCAGAACGATGCGTGTAGCAAATGCAACCAAGCGAATGCTAGAGTATTTTAGAACACCTATCTTGTCACTGTCCTGTTCTTTGTAGGACTCGACAAATGTGCCTAGGATCGACATATTTTTCATCCTTTAAGTAAAGGGTTTTCCAATAACAGTTGTTATTTTGGAATGGATTGCGCTATCGAGAGATGATTAACGATTTTTTACTGGAATTGGAAGGTATTGATCTAGACGGCGCTACGTGCCACACAAACAACGAAACCATTGATTTTTTACGGAAAAAGTTTCCGGACCGTGTTATATCGCGATGAGGTGATCACAATTGGCCACCGGGATCTTGTGATTTAACACCTTGTGACTTTTTTTTTTTGGGGCCACGTGAAAGAGAAATCTACGCCAACAGCCCCGGGTCGATTCAAGACCTCAAAGATGGAATTCGTGAGGCTATCGAGGAAATAGGGCAGCCACTTTGCAATTCGGTTATGGAAAATTTCATGACAAGGATATTGTCCTGTAAGCGTGGTCGTGGTGGTCATTTGCCTGATGTTATTTTCCACTATTAACGGCATACCTTCCTCTTTATAATGAAGTAGCATCCGATCATTTATATTAAAAAATAGTATTTTTTTTTTAATATCAAAGTAACACTTCTTATTGGAAAAACTTTATATTGTTGACAAAAGGCCGAACGGCTTGGTAAAACTCACGAAGACGTGCATTCAGAATTACATAAAAAAATGTCTTCAACTCTAGATGCATAGCACTGGCAACACAATGGATCCTAGAAGTCTAAGCAAGCTTTGTTTTATAGATCAGCACTACCTAACGGTCGGTGCAATCAGATCATGTCCTAGAGAGGATCTCAATGCACTGACACACGTTATTCCAATAGACCTACATATTAAGAAGACAGCAACCATGAGTGCATTTAGGTTAAATGAAGCGGGTCGCTGGAGAGAAAAAACTTATGGTCATGCTAGTCTATTATTGCGACAAACTCAGTTAATCTCGGTGAGAACTGACTACATCGTCCCGACGGTAACTTTCAATCGGAATTTTGCCACTCTCTTTCCATCTAAGGAAGAATGGGATAAGGGATTCTCTCTAAACAATTTCGACACTGCAGTCTATACAGATGGCAGTAAAATGGGCTGCGGTATTGGAGCTGACTTAAAATTGAGAAATCTATGCGTCTCCCTAATGCCAGGAGTGTCTTCCAGGCGGAAGTACTGGCAATTGGGGAAGCCTTTAGGCTACTAATCAGAGATTTCTCTTTTAAGGGCGATATCGCTATTCTTTCGGATAGCCAAGCTGCAATCCAGGCACTGGGTTCGGCTACTACAACATCTAAAGTGGTGGAACAAAGCAGGAATAGCCTCACCGTCTTGAGTGAAAACTATAAAGTTACCTTAATCTGGGTCCCGGGACATCGGAACATTGAAGGTAACGAAAAAAAAAATGAACTGGCAAGAGGGGGATCTGCCATGAACAACGTTCTTGCAGAATCGGTATTCACACCATTAGGTGCAGTCAAGAATGTAATTTCCCAAAAATACCTTTGAATCGCGGATTGTAGGTGGAAAGCCCAGACGAAATGCAAAATTAGCAGAACGTTATGGCCCACCTACAACCTCAAGCAATCGTCGACATTAATAAGCATGAAACGACGGGACGCCTGGAGACTAACGGCAGTCATAACTGGCTTTTGGCCTATCGGAGAACAAGCAGCCAAAATGGGTATCCCTCATAATACATACTGTCACAGTTGTAAACAACCGGAGAAAAAGAAGACAATCTTCCATTTCCTCTGTGAATGCCCTGGCCTATGGAGCGACAGAATGTTAACCCTGGGCCGACCGCTGTTCGAGAATCTCGAGGGATTCTGGAAGAATCACCCTTTTAACCAACCAACCAACCAACTACCTAGCCTTCCATTAGACAGACTGTATAAGGTCCTACTTAATTTTTTTTTTTAAATTTCTATAATTTTCTATTTTTTATTTATATGTATATTTATTTTTTCATATCTTTTTCAGGGGTACATTGGGACTAATTGTCGCTGGCGTTGCGATACTCTGGTGCGCAATGTCTGCATCGAAGCTCTTCGTGACGGCCTATTCAATGGACCATCAACAAGTGCTGATCGCGTATCCGTGTGCTCTCTTGTATGGCGTTTTTGCGTTGATTACGATTTTTTAAATATAAAACCATGCAACCAAGCACAATAGTGGCCTAGTAAAAATTAAATGTATAACATTGATAATAATAATGGTGGCGATATGAGGAAAGTAACAAGAAAAAAACAAAACAAAAACAGCGAACGAAATTACAAAAAAACTGTAGTTTTTGAATTCATATTTTATAATAAATTACTGATAAATTTAAGCACACATATCTTTACGCATATATGTATGTATGTATATGTAAGTAAAAGACAGCTGGCGAATGCGAAAGAGCCAAAGCAAGAAAGAGATAACCTAATTATTTTCAGGAAAATGGTGCAATTTCGCAGGTATGCATAGTGCGAAGAGTACTGAGATGGCGCCTATCGTGGTACCGTTACTTTGCTCTCAGCAAATTTGACAATGAGTGACGTCCCATTAGCACCAGTATGGCCAGATTACCATTTTTGTAACTTGGTTTAGCATTTATTTTGTTTATTAGTTCTTTCTTCATGACATTTTTCTGGCCTGTTCTAATTAAAATGCAATGTTTATAATTTTGTAAAATGTGCATTTTTTTTAAATTAGATCAATAATTCACTCAGTTTTATTTAGCTTTACTTTTTTTAACGTCTGGTGATTGCGGTTATTGTTGGTGTTCTTCTCCTTCCAGCAGTCAATTCTCTCTCTCACTACTTCAGTGTTGTTTGGATATAAAACCGTACTAAAATGCCCATTTAAAGACAATAAAATACGAAATTTTTATTGAATTACTTAAAGAACTTTGTATGCGTGACAAATTGTTTTTAAAATGTGGGTTATTTTTTAATAAATGTATTATGGTTATGTACAATTTAATTTATGAGTTCTTTGTTAAGAGAAACTCTTTTGTTAAGTGAACGACTTTTTTGCTATATTTCAGGTTATGTAACAATTACTCAATTACTCAATAAGCCGTGTAGTATCCTGACATCTTCTCGGCATGTTTTGAACCAGCTTTTCTGCGTGGCTCGTCGACAAAGAGTACCAGATTTTGCGAACTTGACGCACGAGTTGCTTTAAATCATGGACTGGCCTTCCGGCAAGATGCGTTTTCAGAATTCCCCACACATTTTCAATGAGGTTGGCGTCTGAGGACTGGGAAGGCTAGTCCATTACTGTGACGCCATTTTCTTGTTTTGTTGTGTTTCAATGTGTTTTTCTAAGAGCAGTAGTTTTGATGATGAGTTCGCCTCCTTCAGGCGTCGTTCGATGGTGTTGATACTCACATCTATTCATTTTTAGCAAAAATTGTGCGTGCATGGCGTAGTCGCAAAGAAGGGTCCTGCTTAAAAAGTTGGACGATCACTTTATCCCCCTTTTTGTCATCACTCGCTTCAAGCCGCGCTCGGAAAAGTCATCAACATTTTTGTACACCTTATACCGCTGATTCCACCTCACAACAAACTTTTTTGATTTTTTAATCACTTTTGCAGCCGTGGCAAAAGATAATTTCGGCCTTTTCGAATGCGTGCAAAAAAAAACCCGCCTCGAAACGCTTCGCGTACTTCTCCTTATTTTTATTTGGTTGCGTTTACGGGAAAGTTTCGAACGACACTAACCTGAGTTAGCACTGGCGTCGTAACCCTTGAGTGGGACTATTATGCAGCAAAAAGCAGAACGAAATACATCTTGAAGTTATAAGAAAAATACCGGTTCTTTTCTCCTGACACAGACTGTAATGAAGAAGATGGTATGCCACTCTAATGCGAAAGCAGTTTCAGGGTAAAACGAGGGGACGTTTTTCAGTCTCCGGACACACCATTACTGCGATGACAGCCTTCGATGATGCAATAGGCATTTTAAACCCTGATCCGCACGAAAGAAAGGTTTATCTATACAAAGTGGTGATGTTTCATGAGCCGATTGCTGTCTAAGTGTCAAAGTGAGAGTATTTGCATTTTCTTTCCCCTTCTTTCTTCGACTGAAAATTCAGAATAGCCTGCCAAACTGGTTTGCTCTAAAAACTGATTTTCTATACGATAACTTTCGTCGTTTTTTTTTAATCTTACACGCCATTTTCAAAAACATGGTTTTGAGAAAACGTGTTTCAAAGATTTCAGAAGGTAGACAGTATACTCACACGAGGGACGGTACACAGGCCTGTGAGGGCATATTCTCCTATAATATATCTATCGATTGCAGTAAAAAAAAATCGATTTTTTGAAGCCCTTTTAACAAAAATTCATTCTAAAAGGTAATTTGCTCTAGGCTCATAAGGTTCGAGTCAGGAATCATAAGAAAAAAATTATTAAAACCATTGAGCAAAACCTTCATCAGTTTTGGACAAAAAAGTCAAGATATAAAAATTTTATTATTCTTCAGCAAAAAATTAAAAAAGCTATTCGCTTCAAATAATAGGTTTACAAATTTTTTCCGGAATTGATTGCTTTCATTAAACTAAAAAACTAATGATTGTTGTTCAGCCCAAATTGCAGTTGATCAATTTGTTTTTTATTGCTCTGCCGCAATCTGTTTATATAAATATGTAATAGTTGCTGATTGAATTCAAGTTTTAAAATTTATTTTATTTTGAATTTCACGTACATACATATATATTTTTCTATCCATTTTGTCACAGTTTTTCGTTACGTTATGTACACGTTTGGTAGAAAAGTGTTTTGTTGTTGCTCATTTTGCACTCGAATGCATTCAAATTTGGCCCATCGCCGTTTATGAGCTTGCAAAAAATGTCTGATTTGTATAAATCTGGAATGAACCCAGAAGCATTTAGAATTTGTGGTAAAAAAATATCAAATAATAAAAAGATCTGTAACTCTTATAAATATAGGGTGGGCCATGTAAAATTTGAATCGGCTATAAAAAAAAACGAATTAATATTTTTTCAAACTGTTTTTTTTTATTTTGAAGATTGAACATTGTCATATATGAATGAAAAATAATATCGTTCAAATGACTGCCACCACTTGCTTTACAGTAGGCTATTCGATCAACCCAATATTTAAGCACATTTTTGATTTTTTGGGCTTCGATTTCGTGTTTTAAAGCATCAATCGTTTCTGGATGGTTCGCATAGCATTTGTCCTTAACGGCTCCCCACAAAAAATAGTCCAACGGGCTTAAATCACAGCCCCGAGACGGCCAATTGATATCGGAATCTCGACTGATTATTCGGTTTTCAAAAACGGTAGCCAAAAGTTCGAGTGTAACTTTGGCAGTGTGACAAGTTGCACCGTCCTCTTGAAACCAAATGCCGTCCATGTCATCCTCTTAAATTTTTGGAAACAACTCGTTCAGCATGTCACGGTAACGCTCGCCATTTACTGTAACCGCGGCTCCTCGCTCATTTTTGAAAAATATGGCCCGATGATGCCGCCAGACCAAAAACCGCACCAAACAGTGATTCGTTGTGGATGCATTTGCTTCCCTACAGTAACGTGTGGATTTTCTGAGCCCCAAATCCGACAATTTTGCTTATTGACGTAGCCACCGATGTGAAAATCAGAAAAGAAGAAGACTCAGCACTTTGGAAATAGGTTTTCAATATTTCCTAACTTTGTTCAAGCGTATAGCGTCCCATTTCGTAAATGTCAAGCCTTTAAGTAAATTAAGAACACATTTGTCATGTCATTTGTGTTACCATTCTCAAAAAAATAGGTGGTTCAAAAAGCAAACGCTATATGGCCCACCCATATTTTTATTTAAGGAATATTTGCTTAGGGGACCTAAGTAGTTACCATCTTAAAAGAAAATCTTCTCGCTCTCACCAACGATACATCCACTAATCTGGAGATCAAAAAGAGAAAATGAAGCTGGATGGGCCGGGCCACACGCTACGCAAAGACAACAAAAACAAAGCCAAAATGGCATTCGAATGAAACCCACAAGGGAAAAGAGGACGCCGGAGGATGACGTGGGTGAGGACGATGCGCACTGAAAGTGACCAATTCGGTTCCTGAAGCTAAAAATTTATGCTGGTGTCAATGTGATATGTCACACTAAACAAATTATTTTAGTGTTTTTTGTTTGTTCTATTCAGTTGTGAGGTACAGGCTGTTAAAAATGCGTTCAACAAAGAGGAAACTCGGTTCATTCCACAGTTTTTCTTTGATAAGGGGAACATGCAAACCACGCCGCTGAATGCTGTTTTGTGGTGCTGATTCTGTAACAGCGAATTACGTGCAATTTTGGTTTCATCGATTCCGTTCAGGCATTTTTGATGTTAAAGGAAAAGTCAATAATGTCGAAAATGGCGATAACATCAAGTTGACCGGGATGTGAGTAGCCGCAGCATCGCCAAGGAGCTAAAGATCCACCATAAACCAGTTTTAAGCCATTTGCGCAAACATTTTAAGCAAAAAGAATGGGTTTCTTTAGTTTACGGAAAATGATTAAAGCAGAGAATTTGGGACCGAGCCCACAACCTTCGGCGCAATAACTTATACACCCACCCGGATAAGACTAAATGCCTTAAATGCATATCACTGTTTCCCATTTTAATTGGAAAAGAAGCTCGTTTGAGCACTTTAAGATTTAAAAAAATTTCTGATCTCAAAAGTGGGGATTTGAAAGGTCATTAAAAGATCTTAGCAGACTTTCTGCATACTCCTATTCCTTTTACGGCAACAGAAATGGCTTGGCCACACACAACGCTGACCTAATAATTATTCTGTTGACGTCATGCAATTAAATGTATCCCGCAGGGCAACCACCGCAGAGAAAGGCCGTCTGACACTTGGAGAAGGATTATTGAGGCGGAGATGGAAAAGACGAACAGGCCACATTAACGAATTTTTCAGCAGGAGGAGAAGAAATTCGTTGAACACTGGCGAAATTATATCCGTTAGCGACAAGCGAAACAATTCCTAAAAACAGAGGAATTTCTGATAAGCTAGAGCAGAGCTCAGCAGAGTAGACTTAAGACTTTTAACTGGGTACTTTATAGACCACTGTAGCTTGAGATATCAATTAGACGAAATTGGTCTCTTTGAGACTATTATCTGTCGATTCAGTGAAATGAAGGCTAAAAATTCAGAGCACAGTCCTTCCGGTTGGTAGGTAGAAGTGCCAGTATGTTAGACTTTAGATTTATTGGAGGTTGGTACTTCCTGGTATTTTGTGACCCCTACTCATCACACAACCTCATCTAGGCCCAGTTCTCTTATTAAGCTCAGGATAGAGCTAGGTTGGACTGAGCGTATTAGCCTTTCTTCTGACTGCAGTTGGCCGAGATGTCTCAACATTCTCCGCGCTATAGCGCTGAATTCAACGAGAAGGTGCATAGGAGTCTACTGGGCTTGGTCACAGAAATGACATGAGCTGGTGGACCATATCTCGATCATGTGCAGATGATTACGCAGTATGCAATGTCTTATGAGAATGCCCTTCACGGACTTCTCGGTTTATCCTTGGAAAGAGTTATGAGATTTTTAAACCTCTTTTGGTTGTACTCTCCAGTAAGGAATTCGCCTGGGGTAGCCTCGTAATTTGGTGCCAGCTAACTTCCCTTAGCTCTTCACTGCTTAGCGTCTTCTTGATGGTGTATTGTTCTGAAGCAACGATAGGCTTCGATCCTATTAATGAAAAGTCCACAGCATCTCTTGCCAATGCGTCCGCTGCTTCGTTCCCAGTTATACCACTGTGTCCTGGAACCCAAATTAGTCGGATGCGCTAGTGCGTTCCTAGTAGATTCAGTTTTTCGATACACTCCAGAATCAAAGAGGACATAATCTCACAGGATGACAAAGCCTTGAGTGCCGCCTGACTGTCGCTCAGAATGGCACATAGACAAGAATGGCATACATCTCCGCCATCTCTGGTTTCGGAGCCATATATTCCCACGCCTATGCCTTTTGGCGACCGTCGTAGCCGAATAGGTTGGTGCGAGACTACCATTCGGAATTTAGGTTCGAATCTCGGTGAAACACCAAAATTAAAGAAAAACATTTTTCTAATAGCGGTCGCCCCTCGGCAGGCAATGGCAAGCCTGCGAGTGTATTTCTGCCATGAAAAAGCTCCTCACAAAAAAATATCTGCCGTTCGGAGACGGCTTGAAACAGTAGGGCCCTCCATTTGTGGAACAACATCAAGACGCACACCACAAATAGGAGGATGAGCTCGGCCAAACACCCATAAAGGGTGTAAGCACCAAATCTACCCAATATTTATATCTCCCTTCTGGCGTCTTCGAGCCGCCTGTGCCCCAGTGCAGCGTACAACTTCTAAAGTTTACTTTCAAAAGCAGGTGCACTTCAGCTCACCTCGTCGTACAGTTCAATGCTGAACTTCTTCTCGAATTTGATGACCTTAGTTATATCATCTCTGGTTATCTGGATAAGTGCGAGTTGCAGATTCTGCATTTCCATATTCTAAGCGGATATCATTTTTCCTTTACCGGAGCCTTAGCCAGTAATATTTAACAGGGAGCGTTTGACTGATTGCTGAAGCGGTGCCAGCTCGAGCATGACCTCCATCGCAGTGATGGGGCAGGACCGCATCGCTCCCGTGATGCACACGCATGCTAAGCGCTGGAGCTTAGCGCTGCCCGCATTGTCGAGAGAGTGGCTCTCAATGCCCAAGCCACCGCTCCGTATGCTATCATTCGCCTTATTATGAGTGGCAGTAAGTAGACGCCATTTATGATAAAAAATGTTTTTGATACGAATTGAAATTTTTCAATCTGAAGCTTCTTTCATTTTCTTTGTTTAAATTTCATGCATTTATGTGATATCAAAACTAAATTTTCCAGTTACAAATCTTTAACATTTATGCTTTTATGCACATATACATATGTATGTATGTACGTATGCACCCATACGCATTTGTTAACTTGTCTGCTCGTTCCAATTATTTGTATTTTTTTTTTCATTTTTCATTTTCACGCTTTGCTTTCACTTTTTGCGAATCGTTCAATTGGAAATACTGGTTAATTGAGTTTTTTGCTGCAATACATTTAGTTGTTGTTTTTTAATGCTTTTTTTTAGAGAATTCTTACAACTTTGGTATCCACTTTTTGTAGTTTTTGATTGTCATTTGTTAGCATTTTAATTTTTGTTGAATTTCTCTCTGCTGCTGTTTGCATTGCATTGTTATTGTATTCGCTATGGCCTTTAAGCGTTTTACTAGTTTGCTTTTCCGTACATTTGTAGGATGTAATTTTTGAGCACATAAATGGGGAATAAATGTAAAGTTTAAAAATTTCTTGTTACCTTTGAAATACAAAAAAAATACAGCGTAGCCCAGCATATAATTTTATTTTTGAATTATTTCATGCCTCCGGGAAATGAATCGTTTTACCCCGGAAAAATTTTGGAGAATATTGGAATATATGTAGATATATGTAAGTATGTACATATATGGAATATGGAATATGGAAAAATATTGCTGTTTTCACGGAGCTCAAAATCTCATGCCATTGTTGTTGTAGCAACGCTTGTGAACTCACTCTCTGAATAGCAAAGCTTTGCTGAGCTAACAGAAAATGTTATGTTAAACATTTTTTTTACAAGATATTTTCGGAGACCGCCCAGAGCCATAACTAGGACAGCAAAAGAGGAATCATTAATTATGGTAAGTGTTATGTGGTAGAAATTTCGGTGAAATTTAAATCAAAATCAGTTGGTTAAGTTAACTCTAATAGTATTTCTAAAATATAAAAGAGCTCCTATTCAAAATAAACTTTTTTTCTTAATGTAGCCCAAATGGGGCAGGCACTAGGACTGGCGGACTAGTGGACAAGACTCATAACCACCGTTGTTGTACGACTGAGAATGTGGCTACTGTGACTGGGATATGTAACTCAACTTGAGAAAATAAATTCGTCATCACTTACAAAGATTCTCAAGATTCTAAGAAAAATATATGGACATTTAGGACTTGAAGCCTGCGCTTACCGTATTCGGTACAGCGACGAGTTAGACTCATTTATCAGGGGTGCAAATGTAGCCAGGTACATCTAAGCGCAAAGGATTCGATGGTACGGTCACTCACATTTTATGAATGAGCAACGATAGAACTTTAAAAAAGATCTTCGAAACATATCCACAAGGCGACAGAAGAAGAGGCCGGCGACTTTGGAGCTATCGGCATATCTGATTTCAAACGAAAATCTGAAGACCGACCGACGTGGAGGCGAATTGTACCGGAAGCAATGGTTCACCCAGAATTGTGATGCTATGATGATGATGATGATCTTACTCACTTATTTATAGAATGTGACGCTACATCCGTATGCCAGTTTTGGCCGAATTTAAAATAGCGCATCAGCTGTTTCTGTCCTGCGCTCGCTTGTACAAGTTAGAAATATCGAGCGCTAATGGGCGCTGCACCACTTAGTTCTTCCAACGTAGATGTGTCTTCTTCTACTCACCTTCCTTTTTGGGGTACCATGCCGTAGATTCGCCTTGCTGGAGCGGCTTCGTTCATTCGGGTGACATGATCAAGCGAGCGTAGCTGCTGAAATTTTACACTAACTTAACTATGTCCATGCCCGTGTATAGCTGATACAGCTCGCAGTTCCATCGATGTTACGGGCCAAAGATCTTACGGAGAACTTTTCTCTTGAAAGCTCCCGAAACTTTCTCATCTGCTGTTGACATCGTCCATGCTTCTTCGCCATACAGCAGGACGGGAATGATGAGAGATTTGTAGAGTGTCAGTTTGGTTCTTCTCAATTGCTTATTGAGCCCAAAGTAATACCTGCTGGCAAGAATTATTCCAGCAACACAGATCTTCCGCAATCGGCGGAAGATGCATGGACATCAGTTGTCTGTTAGTTGGCTAAATGACAGTCCAGAGTATTGTTTACAAGCGTGCGGAGGTATTTTGGCGAGAGTAAACGCGAAACAAGAAAATCAGTAATGGATTTCAAACGTAATAGTGTGATTGCATTATATTTGGCTGAAAAATAATAACCAGCGATTGTTTGTGAGCTTGAGCTCGTACCATTGCTCGTTACAATGATGTTGCTAGCATCGCGAAACGTCATGTAGGTGGTCATCAAAAGACTGCGACGTTACGTAAAATGGTTCAAAAAGTGAAGAAGCGATTTGAGCGAAATCCCCGACGAAGTGCCAATCAAATGGCGAAAGAACTGAGAATGTCTGACTGTAGCATCCGCCGCATACTGAAAGATGATCTCAATGTCAAGCCTTACAAGATATAAAAGTCGCTTGATCTCACACCAAAGCAGCAACATGTTAGACTTGAGAGAGCGAAAGAGTGGTTTCGCTTGGCCGAAAGCGGTCAATTTCCGAATATTGAGCAATTCATAAACTCAAACGGGCTTATTTGACCGACCGCTCATACGAGAAAATGAGTCATCGATAGGCCACCAGGAGGCAGCACTCGCCACTGGTTTGGATCGCTGTAACTGATGAAGATGGGCACTCTCGAATCGTTTTTATCGAGCCTGGCGTCAAGGTAAATGCGAAATATTATCGGGAAAGTATTCTGGAGGTTGTTTTGGAGTCGTGGGCAGACAATCATTTCGGTGGCAGACCATGGACGTTTCAACAGGACTCGGCACCGTCTCACGAAGCTCGAGTAAACCAAGAATGGCTAAAGAACTCACACGACGCAAATACGAGCGACTATTATCTTTGGGCCATTTTGGAGAGAAAGGTCGGAACTAAAAGATTCAGCAGCTTCGAGGCGCTGAAAAAAGCCATAGTCCGCGCGTGAGCCAAAATACCTGCAAGACACATTCGGGCAGCTTAAAATTCGTTTCTGGACCGTCTCAAGGCCACAGTCAAGGCAAGAGTTGGTCATATCGAGCAAAAGTAAATTGAGTCTTAATTTTGTATTATTTTCACACATTTTTTGCTTTGAATTGAATAAAAGTAATTTTCCAAACTAAATTGATGGCCTTTTTAATTGGTTACACTTCGAGTGCCGGACCCTGTAAATATGTAACTACCATACAAGACAATGCTGAGCACTTTCGGCAAAAATTCCAACACATTTCCAAATCTCTAAAAATGCGCATTATCAGAATGGCATATGCAACAGTTTTTAATGTGGAAATCAAATATTTGATTTGATATTCCTTCCCTCTTGTCGGTGTGATATTCTATCTTTCTTTTACCAATACTCGTAGTATAAGCGAAAAGTATCACGCCGACAAGGGGAAGCCATCAGTTGTTTCCATGGCTAGAAAAAAAAGAGTATTGTAATGAGCATTTTTGTAATTAGCTGTCTTGCAGAGTAGGATTATAAATCTATATATATATATAATATATAATATATAAAAATTAAGCCGAAAAAAAGTGTGCGTTTGTCCGGGGTAATCTCAGCAACGCCTGTAAGGAAAACAATGAAAGTTTCACACATTGTTGGTGCTGCTTTGGCAAAGGTTTCTGTGAAGTTTGGTTGAAATCCGATAACGCGTGTGTGTGCGGTGCGTCGGTGACCTGAATGTGTTTTTGCTATTTGCCGCACGTATTTTTTGTACCGCACATAGCATTCATTAAAATTGAATACATTTTGGTCGTGTGTGTCTGGGCCGATTATTATGAAATTTGGTATATATATATATTTTTCCACGGTGAATGTTAGTATAATATGCTTATTGATTCCACTCGCCACCAAGTGGCGCTGCCGAAGGCCAAAACGAGGACCCGGGTAACCCTAGGATGTGTTTTTACATTGTGGCTATCAAATCAAAGCTACTGATGAGTGCTTTAATACAGAGTATTTTTTAGATCTCTGAGTGACCAGGGTCTCGAGATATAGCCGAAAAGGTGGACCAAGGTACCCCTGGATGTGTTTGTACAATATGGGTATCAGATGGAAGTTGTTGATGAAAGCTTTTAAGTGAAGTAATTTTTACTGCCCGTTTCCGGGATAAAGAAAGGAGATGGAGCTGGAGATGGAAGAGGAAGAGGAAGAGAAAGAAGAAGAGGAAGACCACTTATTATTAAAAATTAAAAAAAAAATTTTAAATGTTACATATACGCTTATTATATAAACGTTAATCTGAAGTCAGTTATAGTGAAAAATTCATTGTATCATTGCCGGCGTGATTGGTGATCGTTTCCTTCATTTTTTGCAGAAAGGTTATACTAATATGAGATTTTACCTATATCATTCATATATTTACGTATTACCTGTGTACTCACAAATATACGGTTGAAGCAAATATATGTCAGTTTTTTTCTTCGCCTGGAAAAGTTTTTATAAATTTAAGAAGAGTAAATAGAACTTATATCAGACTTCACGCAAAAAAGTCATTTGCACCTGAACACATAGCTGGGTTAAAGCGGGGGGGAATAGAACAGTTCTCTTCTCCTTCTCCGCTTTTTCGCACACGTAATTGTATGGGATGAGCTCACGATGGCACATAACAAGTCACTGGAAGCGCTTGATAGGATATTACGAGATTTACGTAGTAAAAATGAAATGTTTGGTCGTGCCTTAGTGCTGCTGGCAGGTGATTTTAGTCAAACACTGCCTGTTATTCCTCGAGCAACTGTAGCAGATGAATTGGCTGCATGTTTGAAATCATCATATTTGTGGAGACATGTTCAAACACTCAAACTAACTACAAATGTACGTGTTCTAATGCAAAATGATCCATCAGCTGCTGAATTTTCACAGCAATTATTGGATATTGGAAATGGCAAAGTTCCTGTCGATAATTTAAATGGCTTAATAACTTTACAACCAAACTTTTGTCAAATAAGTCAAACGAAAGAACAGTTAATTCAAAGAATTTTCCCAAATTTGCCTCAAAATTACAAAAATCATGATTGGCTTAGTGAACGAGCCATCATAACTGGCAAAAATGAAGATGTGAATGAAATGAATGCGGCTATTTTGGCTAACATACCAAGTCAAAGAACAAACATATCGATCCGTTGACACTGTTACAAATCAAGATGATATTGTAAATTATCCCACTGAATTTTTGAATTCCCTTGATGTACCTGGATTACCGCCACACATGCTAAACTTGAAAATAGGAGCACCGATTATTATGTTGAGAAACATAAATCAACCACGACTATGTAATGGCACTCGATTAGCAGTTAAGAGATTGATGAATAACGTCATTGAAGCAACAATTATTGAATGGAAAATACTCTGGTGAAGACGTTTTAATACCGCGAATACCAATGATACCATCGGATATACCGTTTGAATTCAAACGTCTTCAATTCCTGTTCGCCTTACATTCGCGATTACTATTAATAAGTCACAAGGCCAAACGTTATCAATTTGTGGTATTGATTTAGAATACCCATGTTTTTCTCATGGCCAACTTTATGTTTCATGCTCAAGAGTTGGTAAGCCATCGGCATTGTTCATTTATTCAACAACGCATGGAAAAACAAAGAATATTGTATACCAAAGAGCATTACAATAAAAAAAGTAATAAAGTAAATCACATCAAACGTTTTTTTAATTGCTACTACTATTCAAAACTTCTTTCATTACTATTCATGCGCGAGATTTTTTATAAAAAACACACAGTATTTTTCGGCTTAATTTAATTAATTAATCTAGATTTTTTTTAAGACGACCAGCGGAACGGGCGGGTTTTCGCTAGTATTATTATATCATACTAACACATTATCTGAACCAAAGTTTACTGATAAGCGAGTGCACAGTTCTCTCATGGGCACAAAAACAATTCATACCATACGCAAATCCAGTTTCTTAGCCAGTTGTACGCAGGCAATGGGTGTGGCTGGTAGTGCAAACACTTCGCTTACTGCAAATTTCGCTTTAATAAACACAATTTAATTACTGCATAAATTTACTACAAAACAATAGTGCGAGTTTCTAATTTTAGTCTTGTTTACGTGCGTTTATTAAATCTGCAAATACTCGCATAATCCACTGATCAGCGAAATAAAGTGCCCAAGCAATGGCGAATGTGGATTTACAGCGCGAACGGCAATCGGCAACGATTTCGTGGGAAGACTTTGCAGAGTGGTGGGCTGGCGGTCGAGATGCACTGCGTGAGCGTAGAGCTTTGGAGAAGCTCTTTTTAGAAGATGCCGACTTTGCAGACGCCCAGCAAACGTCGTTGCTGTCACACAAAGAACTTTACGAGTACACAATCGCTAAAGCTTGCAAATTCCTGACCAAACTACGCGCTTGGCATGCGAAAAAAGCTCGCTCCAATGGCACAGCGCAGCAACAGAGCGCCATAGCGTCGTTGCATGATTTTCGAATGCTGCTGTCCGGTCCACTAGGCACAGCGCTGTTCCAGCAAAACTTTCCGTTGCGCTTGCATTTCGCCATGTTTTTGCCGGCATTGTTGGGACAGAGTACAGAGGAGCAGCAACGTGAGTGGTTGGATCGCGCTTGGCGTATGGATGGTATTATTGGCACATACGCGCAGACGGAGCTGGGGCATGGCACTTTTATACGTGGTTTAGAGACGCGCGCCGATTACGACGTGCAGAGTGAAGAGTTTGTCTTGAACACACCAACACTTACTGCCTATAAATGGTGGCCTGGTGGTTTGGGACAAGCCGCCAATATGGTGATCATCATGGCGCAGTTATATATAAAAGGGAAACATTATGGTTTACATCCGTTTTTGGTACGCATACGCAATGCTGAGACGCATTTACCGGAGCCGGGTGTAGATGTGGGCGAAATCGGGCCGAAGATGGGTGTGAATGGGGTGAACAATGGATTTCTGGGTCTCAAGGATGTCCGAATACCGCGTACGCAAATGTTGATGAAAAATGCGCAAGTTCGCGCTAATGGGCGTTTCGTGAAGGGCCCTGAACCATTGCTTACCTATGGCACTATGGTGTTTGTGCGTGTAATGATCGTGCGCGATGTTTCATTCGGTTTACTGCAGGCGGCCACCATTGCTACCAGGTGAGCAGAACTAAGATTTCGTGTACTCGAAGGTTATATATAAGAGTTATTGGAGAATATAAGCCATAAAGTTATATGGTTGCCCACCTTAGGAGTCTATTGTGAGTTTAGTGCCATTTTTTGTCATATTATATTAACTATTTTACATATTTTTTCTGGTATCTTTTTTTAACGGGACAACTAGCAAGTGCAGCACCAATACAACATTAAGTCTATTGTACTGTAATCGGGTTCCCTTTTTTAATTTCCTTTAAATCTATCCGAAGGAGTCTGAGTCCCCCTTGTGGTGTCAAGGAGCTAATGTGGTCGCTGCTTAACACATCAGTGCCAAAGACCTCAAGCCTGATTCGAGCGAAGGCCGGGCAAACGCACAGAAAGTGGTCCGCCGTCTCATCCTCCTCTTCAAATGCTGGGAAGAGATATGCCTGCATTTTCCGGCATGTGCTCCACCCATTGAAAGTGGCCCGCCATTAGTCCAAACAGCTGCCTACAGTCCTTTCAGCTTAATGACACAAGGATCAGCGACAGTTGGTCAGACATGACAGGTAACATCAGTTTGGTAACTTAAGGAAACATGGAAAAGAGATCAGAAACATGGAAAATAGATCAATACCAAGCCGAATACCGTGTAACTCATTTTAGGTATTCCATGTCTCATGAAATCATAAAATTAAAAATAGTTTCTACTCACTTTCGTCCATCTTTAAACCAACTCACTTAGACCGTTGCCGATCCATTGTGATACCAGAGTAGCAGTTCACTTGCGACTTCTCGGTAAATATTTTGTTTGGAAATCCATTGATCTGGCTGACACTTATAATCCTTATATCATCACTATCATTCACAAACGATGAGTCAAAATATTTAAATCTACTGGCATGCCACGCGATATAGTGACAAAGAAGATGTGAGGCAGACTCTTCCTCCTCCTCATTCTTGCAGCTTCTGCAATAGTCGAAATGAGGTACATTCTATCTTTGAGCATGTCGACCTAGCAGACAGCAACTAACATAGAGGCGTTTTTTCTTAGTCGATGAAGTAGCGCCTTTGAGTGCCTGACATGCTATTCTGGCCAAATTCTTTTTGTAGCGGTACATGTCAGACTATCAACCCATCTCTTATTGGTTGAAGTGGTAATGCTACTCCGTAACACGCAGTTTGTGGGTTGAAAGGGGTATACCCACAATCTCCATACTAAGAGGGAGGCGAGAGATAGTGCACTCTGTCGCTAATTTGTCTGCCTTACAATTCGCTTGTATGCCATTATGCCCTGGCACCCATATCAAATGGATACGGAAATATTCTCGGCCCGGTATTTGCGAGCAATGATGGAATTAGGGGCAACACACTTACTTTCGCGTCATATGGCAATTAACTATCCACATAACACCTCGTATTTCAAGAGTTAGTAACCAGTTACTTCTTCACTAAAACTGAAGTTCCCCTAGTGAGATGATATTGATCTTCATGCAATTTACTAGCACCCGAGATATACTCGGGAACTCCGTCGCCATCGTCTTATCCTCTGCAACAAAATAAATACCCCCTTTTGCGACTTTCCGAATTTCTGAAATGTTGAAAGGCTTTGCAACAGTTTCATTAAGATCCGATGAAAAATTCTATCTCAGTTATGAAATAGGTAATCCTTACCGTATCATAACCAAAAAAAAAAAAATAAATAAAAAAAATCATGTGCAGCATCGAACACGTGGTAGAAGTGAAACTTCTATGTGTGAATGAGTGTGAATAAGAGAGAGAGAGAGAGAGAGAGAGAGAGAGAGAGAGAGAGTGAGAGAGGAAGAGAAGGAGACAGGGATAATTTCAAAAGAAATACAACAGTATAAAATTTGTGTAACCAAAATTCGATTTTATTAACTATATGTATATGCATTAGTAATACTGATATAATTGGTTTGTGATAGCTGAAATATAAAATATATGTACGTGATTCAATATTTTCTAGATAACGTGTGAAAATTGCATCTAGTGTAGTTCTGGATTTTGTTGTTGATTTTTTAGGGTTATTGTTTATCTGCAAACCGAATGTTTCTCGAAGAAATTGAATCAACGGCAAAGAATCATTGGATCCGAAATTTACGTTGAAATCTCCCCCGAGAATCAATGGAATTTTGTCTTCGCCTCTTCCAAGTGCATTTGCACATGCGTGGCTGTAAACCAGTAGTGAGCGGTGAATGAAATATATTGTATTATGTCATTAAGATTTTGGTTCGGTGAGATATAGATGGCGGCTATGACAATAGTTTTTCCATTCAGCGTTTGACATTCTGCAATGCAAACATCGCCAACTGGTGTGACTGTTGATGAATATGACTCAGACTGCCTTGCAGTCATTTCCATGTTTGGTGTGACGATATTTACGCTATCATCTTGATTGTGGTAGATTGCCACACCGCCAGCTCTAACATTTAGTCGCTTATATTTGATGACGCAATTGAAATTTGGTATACTAATATCCTCGTTATCGTTTAACCAAGTTTCGGACAAAAGTACTATACTCGATTTGCGGATGACAGAGTCTGTTAAATTTGCGGAATGTGCTCGTAGGCTCTGACAATTAAGAGTATATACAGATTATTTGTTTATCCACAGTTTCCAGTCTATTTAACGATAGTTTCCGGAATTCATCTTGTAAATGAGACATACTGACTGATGCTCGTCGACCATGGTAGAATCTAAAATCATTTCCGTTCGTTATAATTCACAAGCCTTCAATACAAGTGACTCGTGATAAAGCAACGTAAACTAATGATTGCGAATGTTTTTTATCATATTTGTAAACAACTTCAGAATACGTGCTTCCCTGAGACTTGTGAATGGTCGTCGCACAAGCACAAACTATTGGTAAATGTGATCGTTTAGCGTTAATAGTTTTGTTGTTGTTAAGCGGGATTGTTGATGTGCGTCGTCCGATTGGTACCGCTGTACCATTATGATGTATAGCTCTCCTTCTCTTTCTCTCTATGTTATATATCTGTATACTCTGTCTTACAACGAAGCCAATGTCTTAGGTATAGAAAATGTATAGCTCTCTTTCTCCTTCTCTCTACGTTGTATCTTTTTTTCTCTCTCGCGTAACGAAATCTCTAAACGTTACATTTTTTCCAATTCACTCTCCATTCTCGCTCAAATGTCAGACCGCCGCTAAAGAAGTTTCACTTCAAAAAAAATTTCCGGTGCCTTCTCCAGTCACAACTCATCTTCAAGTTGCCACACTAATATTTCACATATTTATAATTTTTTTCCAAAACAGATATTCAGCGGTGCGACGTCAGAGCCCCATTGCCCCTGATCAACCGGAGCCGCAAATATTGGATCATACAACACAGCAGGCGAAATTGTTTCCGCAAATCGCAAAGGGCATATTTTTTCGCATTGCGGCCGATGTTATTTGGGTCAAATACCAGAGTGTAATTAAGGAACTGGATGCTGGAGAGCGCCGTAATTTGCCTGAGCTACATGCGTTGTCTTGCTGCTTGAAGGCAGTCTGTTCATCTGAAGCCGAGGAGGGTGTGGAGATTCTGCGCAAATCTTGCGGTGGACACGGCTACTTGAGCTCATCGAACTTTCCACATATTTATGGGGTCGTCACCGCTACTTGCACATATGAGGGTGAAAACACAGTGCTACTGCTGCAAACTGCACGTTTCCTCATCAAACAATATGTGGATGGATTGAAGCGGAAAGTGTTGCCATCCAGCGTCACCTATCTGCGCAATGCGGCGCGTCTCAAGTGGGGTAAAGTTATCGAGCTGAAAACTTTGGTGCGCCTGCTGGAGTTAGCCGCCACGGAGAATATACGACTTGCTTTCGAGCACCAACGACAACAACGTAAAGTAGAAAAGTCCGAACAAGCGGCGGCCAATAAAGCGGGTATACGCTTGACGCAGGCGGCAACGCTACATGGACGTGCATTCTTAGCACGGATTGCACTCGAGGAAGCACAGAAGTGTTGTAAAGAGATGAAACCAAATTTGGCAGAGGTGCTGATGCAATTGGCAGAGTTGTTCATTTTGGAATTTTGTTTAACGAGTTTAGGTGATATTTTGTTGGCATTTCCGCTTAATGCGCGCCAAGTAGATGAAATGAAGACTCGTTATGAACGTTTGCTGGCTGACTTGCGCCCCAATGCCGTCGCTGTAGTGGATGGTTTCGATTTCGACGATCGCGTGTTGGGTTCCACGCTTGGTTGCTATGATGGACGTGTGTACGAGCGTCTAATGGAGGAGGCGCGTAAGAGTCCATTGAATCAGGCAACTGTGAATGACACATTCGAGACGCATTTAAAACCGCTGATGCAAGCGAAATTGTAGAAAGGGTTTCGATTTGCAGCGTTTAGCTCTCCGTTGAACATCTTTTTTGAAAACAGCGGCTGGGCTCCCGGGTATGGCCTTTTTTCGTCGTGTTCGAGGATCCTCTTTAAAAGGTTATGCCCATAAATCGATAGAAAATAAAAATTTAGGAAGCTACTTGAAAGCTCAAGCAGTTGCCTATAACAGAAATATGTCAAAATCACGTCCAAAGTCGAAAAAGCCAGTCTGGCCAGACCCGGGTGCCCATCGGCAGGTTAATGTTGCTCCACACGAAAATGTAAGCTGCTAAAAATTTTACGATGCATATGACTTGTGAGTTATTTCATTAGAGATAAGTGTTAAATGGTGCTGGACGCAAATGCTGGTTAAAACTTTAGCAAATAGACTGAATTAAAATTAAAAATTTGTATGCAAAAAAGTTTTCTTTATTTGTAATAAAATGTTTTTTACTTTGATACTTTTATTATCTAAATAAATGGATGTTATGGTAGTACTTAGTTTTTGTTTTAATGGTGTTTGTAAAATTATATTTTTATACTCTTACTCACCCGCATATAAAAATATAATTCTAGTGAGGATGCATTCATTTAGAAAAACTGTTTACTCTCCCAGTAGGCTTTCCCAGCCAACCAAAAGGTCGATGTAATTCTCTTTTGTGAGTCTTAGAATATGGTCTTGGAAATCATCTATACCTTGGAAATCACATCAAAAAGATAGCTTTTGGAAGTACCTCCTTGAAAGGTGTTTTAAAAGAGAAGTTTAAAAAAGGGCAATCGCAATCTATCGCTAGGAATATCTATCTGATAGTTTATAATAGCTTTGTTACCAAGTTCTGTATTTTTCGAAATTCGCTATGTCAAATCTCAACTATATTTAGATAGCCCTTTTGGAGTTTTGAGAATGTTAAGCTCAGGCACGAAGGCTCAAAGGTGACGGCTCAAAGATAGACAATGACACTGGATCGGGAGTACAGTCGGAACAATTATCCCTAAGTTGCTCTTTTAGACTTCCAAACGGGTGTGGCGTCAAACCTGCTGAGATCTACGCTATAGACTAAGCAGCAAGAACTGTACGACTGATGGACTTACCTCCAGCAAAACTTACCGGTTTTGTTGATAGTCAATAGCGATCAAGGCACAGACCTCAACGCGCAACAATTCAAGATGTGCTAAAGAATGCAGGAGGTCGCTCTCGCTTATCCAACAACACAACACTGCACTTTTTGCGTTCACGGCCACTCTGGAGTGGAGGAGAATGAAAGAGCGGATGAGTGTGCAAGGAAAGGCTCTGAGCTTGATCTTTAGCAAGTGGTAGAGGACATAAGCATTTCTCTTAACGAACCATACACTGCGATTGACTTGAGTGTAATCACGGAAACCAATAGCAATTGGTCTCTGACTATTAACAGCAGGGTATCCAAAGTACCCCCTTCCAAACTGAATCTCGTGTCGAAAGAACAGTTATTCGAGTGGTACAAAGTGTCTATGGGCTTCGACGTGGTCGTCTATCACCACTTTGACTGACGAAAACATCGAACAAGTAAAAAAAAATTCTACACGAAAATCATCGTGGGGACATCGGAGATATTGGATCGGTGCAGAACTTTATGCACGACGTTTTGGGGATGAGAGGAAATCAAATGATTTTTTAAAGTAAAAACTGCTTCTTAATATAAAATATATTACATTAGATATTACAAATGTTTTCTTTGGATAACAATCCTTGCCAATAAAGAGACATTGGACTATGACTTTGGTGTTTAAGGGAGAACGCTCGCCGTAAAATACTAGAATTATGGAGTAACCATTCATAGCTTCTTCACCTCGATAAACCAACGGCTCGGAGATCTCATTTTGCAGGCGGCTATGTGGCCGCAGTTGCCGAACGGGTTGGTGCGCGACTACCATTTGGAAGTGTGTAGATTCGAGTCTCCGTGCATCAGCATCAAATAATCGAAACAGATTTTTCTAATAGCAGTCGCCCCTCGGAGTCGGCTTAAAACTGTAGGGCCCTCCATTTGTGGAACAACACCAAGACGCACGCCACAAATAGGAGGACGAGCTTGGTCAAACATCCAGAAGGGTGTAAGCGCCAATTGTGTATATTTACTTTTGAAGTCTGCGGAAGACCACATCGATTACAAGGCGCATAAGCGGAAGTTCTGGATCTCCGATCGAACATGTCATCTAATATAAACGCCCACAGAATAATAAAAAACCAGCTAAATTGCGCGAAAACCAGATTATTGTAAGGCAGAGCTGCAGCAATGTTGCAACCTTATTGACAGACGAATAAAGAAAAGTGCCAGATCTGATAAAAGACAACAACCTAGCTACTACAGCGCAGGCTGCTGCTGAAACGAGCCATGCCCGAGACTTTTATCGCACGATACGACAATTAACAAACAGAAATTTTAAAACGGCCAAGTCGCTCAAAGACGACGATGGTGAGCCAAGAGCATCTAAGGACAAGCAAGTCAACATCTAGGAGCGCTATTATAAGAAGCTAGTGTCAGCACCGCACTTGCAGCCCACTCTGTCGTGTAGCTGCCAAAGTCACATTGCAAGACGTGACATCTCCACGATATGTCCCGATAAAGTCTCTAAAATACTGCAAAGCTCCCGGGTCTGCTAGCATCAATCCGGAACTACTAAAAGCTGTCCCCAAGATAAGTGCTCGGATCCTTCTGCCCTTATTGAAAAACATATGGAGCTCTGAAAGAATACCATCTGAGTAAAAATAAGGGGGATATCATCCTTCTCCCGTGCAATAATTGGCGAGGAATAACGTTGCTAAGCATGGTGAACAAAGTAATAGCACACGTAATTCACAAAAGGCTGTCCAACTCATTGAATCAGGGACTACGAAAAGAACAAACAAGCTTTCGCCCCCACTGCTCTTGCGTCGATCATGTAAACTCCTTGAGAGTGATCGTGGAGTTGTCGGTTGAGTGGCGCTCGCCACTTTACCTCTGCTTCGTCGACTTCGAGAAAGCGTTCGACACTCTAAATCATAAAGCGTGAAATACGAAAATGCTTTAAGTGTTAGAAAAGGATGTGTATGATCTCCACTCTTATTCAACCTAGTCCTGGACCCAGCAATGCGCCAAGCGTGTGCGGTCAGCAGGGGCATTTCCTGGGGCTTATGCGGCCGGCTTGAAGGCCTAGACTATGCGGACGACATTTGTTTACCATCGCACAAATATACAGATGCATCAGCTAAACTATAAGCGGTATGCCATGCAGTAGCACAAGCAGGTATCAAAATTGAGGCCCTATGTTTCATCTAGGAACTATGGGAATATATATATATATCATACTTTGGAATTTACCTCATACATACATCTTAGTCGTCGTCGTCGTCGTCGCCAAACTGTGCCAAGAAAGTCTGCTTTGAACTCTTTGAACTCGTCACTCGCAATCAAAACTCCGACTACCAACTTAAGAAACCCACAATTATGAAGCGCTCTTAAGTGATTTGGTTAAGTGGGAAAAATGCGCTGTACAAGTATATACACACTTACATACACACACACATACATACGAATGTTCACAGCGTTTTTCACTTATTTGATTTTATTTTATTTAAAAACATATAATTCTTTTTCCATTTCGCCGCTATGCTTGTTTGTGCGCACAATTCTTTTTGCCCTTTTATGCAAATAACCGTAATAATAAAATTTACATTTTCGCCTGCTAATTGCAGCGTGTAAAAAGCAACTTTCATTCAGCGCACATTGCGCTCCCCTGCCCGTCAAGTAACGAACAAGAGCCCAAAACAGCCACCTTTCTTCATTTCCGCACCGCACGTCCGCACTACCATTCTTTTTTCGTCGCCTAGTCGTTAATCAAAGCAGTTAACGGGGCGGTGTCGGTGGTGGCGAAGTGAACGGTCGGTCGGTCGGTCAGACGTGTTGTTCGGGTATTTGCGTAATTAATAAAGACTCGTTAGTGCGTTGCCATATTTTGAATTTTTTCGCTTGTACAATTTAACATTTGTTTTGTTATTCTCTGCTTGTTCGCTTGCTTCGTAATAATTATGCAAACGCTGATGGTGGCAGTGCTGCTGCCAAGTAAATAATAAAAATTCACGCATGTTCGCTTACCCCTCGCCAACTCGTCATTTCCGCTTATCAAACCTACACACACACACACATACACATGCCCATTTTTATATGCAAAATAATAAACGCAAAGTAACCAATTTATGCCGCGCTCACTGCATTGCCCTCAGCTCCTCCGGCCCACAGCAATTTGGCTTTGTCCAACGCAAAAGGACTCTTCCGTTGAAATCCAAGAGAGAGCGAATTTCATTATGGTTTTTGCTAATTAGCGTATTTTCGCATTTTTAATATAAAATTCAGCATAAAAACGCACTAATTGTTCATAAGCCATGGCAACTACTTGATCGGGTTGGCGTGAGTTGGCGTTTAGGAGGTACGAACACTTCCATGTTGCAATTGATTTTCTGCCGGCTAAGCCAGTGCAGAGCTGCTGCAGCGCAGTTAGTTACGCGATTTTAAATATTTGTGGTTTGAAAAAATGATCAGTTGGCTAACTAGCAAATTTCTTTTCGTTTCACTTTTTTTAATTTTCACTATGAAACCCTTCATTAGTGGAAAAACACTTAAATACCACCTTTTTGTGCATTGCTCCCTTTGCGTATCGGGCTGGGCTCCTTCAAGTACGGCTAAATTAAAAACATAACTGCCATTGTTGTTGCTTTGCATTGTGTGTACATTTTGTTTGCTCCAACGTTTCAATCTTAGTTAATCGCAGCTTTATATGTATGTGTGTATTTGAGAGAGAAAGGTAACTAACTACAAATCCTTAAGCTCATTAGCCGAAGCTGCATTGGCTCTTCAAATTAAGAAGGCATAAAGCATAAGAAACATTAAAAAGCATAAGCAAAAGAAAAAGCAGACATGAAATACTTCCTGTGCATTAACTTAAATCCGTGTTTCAAGACGAGATAGCTGTGTATATTATATATAGCACTATAGGCTGAACAAACAAAGAACTCTTCCAAAATTATCTTCTAAAGCAGTAAAGAAGATAAAATGTTAAGATGGAATTTTTAATTTCACAAGAAGTCTTCGATGAGAAAGTGAAAATTTTGTTCGAATTTCCAAGAAAAAAATATTTATGTCTTGATTTTTCATAATTTAATACAGTCTTTTATAAACGGTTGGTAGAAAGGATGCAATTGATGGCCGAATGGCAAAGAAGATGGGATGAGTCAACGAAAGGCCAGTGGACTTACAAACTCATACCAAATCTTAAAGGGTGGATGAATAGGAAGAATGACGATATTGACTACTACCTAACTCAGATAGTTACCGGACACGGCTGCTTCCTGGAATATCTACACCGTTTCCAATTAGCTGACAGCCCTTTTTGCCCGAGTTGCTCCAATATAGTCGAGAGCGCAGAACATATGGCCGTTCACTGCAGACGTTTCAGTGAAAAACGAGCAGTGCTGGCGAAGGCATTCGAACACCCGCCATCCCACGCAAGATTTGTCCAGGATATGTGCTCGACCATCACTAAATGGGACGCCGCAAAGACGTTCGCGGCTACAGTAATGAAGAGGCTCAACCACATTGACTGGGAGAGGAAAGCCCAGAAACGACAGCAGCTGTTGCAACTGCAGCAACAACAGCGGCAGCAGCAGTAGAAGCTGAAAGATAGGTTAATTATTTGATAGGAAGCAAGGCAAGCCAGATTATTTGTAACGTTATGTGCTTAATCCAACTAAGTCATAACTCGACAGTTTCGAGAAAAAAAAGGAAGAAGGAAAAAGAGAGAAAAAAACTTTATAAACTATACTACATTTCGTTAAGTTTTGTAAGCTCCTTTGCTAGCAGCTTAGCAGTGGAGATGAACTGTTTTAGACAAACCGACGACAGATACAGACGCTTGAGTCAAACACTCACTACAGTACCACACCGAAGACAGGACAATAGTTTGTGAGTATCGAACTGTTGCACATTCTCCGATGTTTCATTCCCCCCAGAACCGCTTTCGAACGCAATGGGGGGAGTGAATACTATCGATGGCGTGAAATCTCCATACGCCCACAGGAGTGGAACCGGAACGCAGGAACCTGAAGAAATTCTAACGCGGGTCCAGGGTGGAAATCAGACGAGGCATGTTATAGTGTTAGTGGGAGCATGCCCCATTTACCATTGGTATGACCGCACATTTGATGATGTTTCTGACATTTTGATTTACACCTCCTGACTAAACAAAAAAAAAATTAAAAATATAGCATTTTATGTCGCATTACTCGCATGGATTTCTCCCCGGCAGATAGACCTACTCTAATTTCGTTTCAGCTACAATATACAATAAATCAAATGGTTAGCGCGTTTAAAAACTGTCCCCAATTAGACGCAATTTATTCAGACTTTTTGAAGGCCTTCGGCAAGATGGACCACTCAATACTTTTGTATAAGTTGGAATACCATAGGGTTAGAGGAAACCTTTTGAACCTATTGCGTCTAAAATCATAGTCAATGCATGGCCTGGTATACCGCAAGAAACTCATTGCGGCCATTGCTGTTCACACTATTGAACTTGTGGAAGCGTTTGATCCAGCTTTCCAAACATTTCTGGAACTCTATTTTCGGTATAGCCATCAGAGCTCTGCTCGATTTTTCCATTACTTCCTTTCGGCTGTTAAAAAGCGTTCCCCGCATTGGGTTTTTGACTCAATCACCCAGAGAAAAACCATAGCAGGAGAATTCGATGGCTCTTGGATGGTGCCCGTTTCATTCTTGGTAAAAATTGACGGAGAGTGATGAAACTTGCGACGGTGCAGAATCCACGAGTTCTTTTCTCACAAATATTTTCTTTTTTTGGCAAATTGCTTACGTAAACGTCTCATAAGGCACAAATAATAGTCCCTATTAACTGTCTGATCTTCTGGCAAAAATTTGTGGTGTTCAATACTACGAATTGGAACCCACAAAAATCGTGAGCATCGCTATCTTTTTTGACTGAAAACGACTTGGGTTTTCTAGACTTGGTTCATTCGGAGCTCTCCACTCACGCGCCTGATATCTGGATTTGTTGGTAGTACTAATAAACCGACGCCTTGCCCACAGTAATGATGCGTTTAATGAATGCGGGGTCGGATTCAGCCTTGGAAATCATGTCTTTGTCAATATCAAGGCGAAAAATAGCTAAATTGTCGAGTGTGTTTCTATTTCACACTGAAACTGTACGTTAATAGTAGGATACAACTGAGAAATATAACCTCAACATTTTTCATAACACATTCTGTCAAAAAAATATCCAGAATTGTTCATTTAAAAAGCGCGCGTTACACATAAAAGTATGTCCACATTTTTTTTTTGCTGGAGGGTTGGTAAAACTGTCCTCTATAGTGTCGCAGAGTTTGTGCGTGATCAGCCAATAAGCTCTTTTTTTGGCATTTAATTATATCAGTCAACCGCAGGTGAGCTGTGCGATTTTCTCTATGGATAAAAATATAGAGCAAAGAATTTGTCTTAAATTTTGTGTTTTGAACAGGATTTCTTATGCCGAATCATTGAAAATGTTGCAGAAAGCCTATGACGAGTGTACTTTATAAAAAACGCTGGTATACGAGTGGTATAAGGCTTTTGCAGAGGTCCGCGAAGTCGTGGAGGATTTGCCCCGATCTGGTCGCCTATCAACGGATGAAAACGTCGCCAAAGTTAAGTTTGAGGGAGGTAGGTCGTGACCTTAGCGTTGCTCAATTGGGCATGAGACATATGGCTGCTCGACTCGTTCCAAGAGAGTTGAATTTTTTTCAAAAAAATCATCGCAAAAAGGTGGCTGAAGATATGCTTGAGTAAGTGAATTCGGACCCAACATTTATCCAGCGCATCATAACAGGTGATCCGTCCCCTCCGGACGTCTTCTTGTTCCCGCGCCTAAAAAGAAAGCTGAAGGGGAGGCGATTCGACTCCATCGAGGCGATCCAAAAACTGTGACAGCCGAATTGAACGCGATTCCAGCGGATGAGTTTAAAAAATGTTTCCTGCAGAGCAAGGACCTCTACCAGCGGTATATTGACGCTCAAGGGTCCTATTTTGAAGAATATTTGTTGTATAAGCCAAAAGGTTTAATAAAACTGCTTAAAAAAATAAGGCTCATTAATTTTCAATCAAACCCTGTAGGTGGCTGAATGGGGCTATCCACATGAGCCGAAACCCAAAAACCCACGTCAAAGCCGATCAAAAGTCAGTCGGTGAAAGTCATGCTACTCGTTTTCTTTGATTATCGCTGTGTTATTCACTCTGAATTCATTCCAAATGTTTAAACGGTAAATAAAAATTATTATTTGGAAGTTATGCAACGTTTGAGAGAGAATGTGCGTAGGAAGCGGCCCAATTTGTGGAAAGAAAACTCATGGATCTTGCACCATGATAACGCACCGTCTCACAAGGCCCATATTGTGAACACTTTTTTGACCAAAAACTCGACAAATATCATCGAACAACCACCATATTCACATTTTGGCCAAATCTGTATGAATAAAAACAAAATTGAATAGAGTTAAAATATTTTTTTTTAGTTACTCATAAGACATTTGATCTTGACACAACCTACAACTTAATCTGATAGGTGGCGCTGTAGACGAAATATTTATAAAAATAGAGTTTATGGTTCTTTTGCTTTATTTGCAATCTCTTAATATATAATCTAAGAGATCACAGTAATAAATTAATTTCGTTTCATCATTAATTTTTATATAAATAAAAAGAAGGAAAAAATAAATAATTGCCGCGTACACTTCTGTTAGGTGATTGGCCGAGTTCCTTCTCCTATTTTTGGTGTACGTCTTGATGTTGTTCTACAAATTTATGATTTATAAATAGGTATGATAAAAAAAGAATTTTACTTTGTTATATTATGGTAATTATGCCTGCTACGTACTGCTTCAATTAACTGTCCAATAGTCTTGAATTCTGTCCACTCTCTGATGCTGCGTAGCCAAGAAATTTGCTTTCTTTCAATTCCTCGTTTACCTTCGACTTTGCCTTGCACAATCAGTTGCAATAACTCATATTTACTATGCCTCCGCATTATCTGCAGAATATTCTGGCCAAACACTATCAGTAACGACGTACTGAGGAGATTAACGATTAATGAGGAACCCTTCCTTAGGCAAATCAAATGCAGAAAGTGGCTATGGATAGGTCACACGTTGAGAAAACCACCAGATAGCATCACGATAATGGCATTGGACTAGAACACGCAAGGGAGCAGAGGTCGCGGTTGACCAAAAAACACTTGGAGAAGGTCGATGTTGCGCGAACTAGCAGATGCCGACATCTCATGGGACGGTGCAAAATCAACAGCACAGCAAATGAACATTTAAGATACCGAAGGCGTTGTTTTATATTCAAGTTTCTAGTAGAAATAACTTTTCTATAATTGAAAACGGATTCCCTCGCTGCTTCGATCCTACAACAAATCTCTGGTTCGATTTGGTTAAAATTCATTATGCGCATCAGCTATTTATTAACATAGAAAATACATGAGTTTGTGAAAACTTTTCGAAATGGCTCGACTCCAGTACCACACAGCCTTGACATCTTGCCAACGAATGCTACTTTGGCCTAAGTAGGTAATTGAGTAGTAAAGTCCTCGACGAAGAAGTCCCCAACGCAAAACTAACACCCCATAAGGCTCCCATCATGCACGTCCTAACGTATGGCGCAGAAGCTTGGACAATGACAATATCCGATGAGACGTCCTTTGGAGTGTTTGCGAGAAAGATTCTGCGTAAGATTATTGGATCTTTGGACGTTGACGACGGCGAGTATCGTAGACGATGGAACAATGAGCTGTATGAGCTTTACGATGACATAGACATAGCGCAGCGAATAAAGATCCAGCGGCTACGTTGGCTGGGTCATGTCGTCCGAATGGATAAAAACGCTCCGGCTCTGAAAGTATTCGATGCGGCACCAGCTGGTGGTAGCAGAGGAAGAGGAAGGCTCCCTCTGCGTTGGAAAGATCAGGTGGAAGGAGAAGGACTTGGCTTCACATGGTGTTTCCAACTGGCGCTGGTTAGCACGCGGAAGAAACGACTGGCGCGCTTTGTTAAACTCGGCCAAAAACGCGTAAACCGTTATCGCGCCAATTGAGATGAAGATGAAGGAGAAATTATTGATGGTCCCTATTTGCTGGAAAGGATTCAATTTAATGTTTCCCTCTGATCTCTTAGGAACTTGTACCCTTTTCACGGTGAAAACTTACAAATTAAGTATGCCTGTAATACCTCACAGAAATAAGTATATGAGCAAGGGTATTTTCAAATGAGAAACTATAATGAAGCAGGAGAAAGGTTCAACCAATAATTTTAATATATATTTAGAAAAAATAGGAACAAAAAATTATACAACAAAAATTCAACTTGACTAAACTTATTAAATTAAAATAACTTCATATGAAATAAGTATATGTGCATTGGCCTTTCTTTACACATTTTTTCAACGTTTCTAAAACTTTCGATTTTCTAATAATTAACATCATTTATACGCTTGGGCTTAGAGTCTGTCAAGTTTTGAAGAGTGGAATCACCTATCTTATCCCACTCTTCCACTAAAGCACCGTTCAGGTCTTTATCGGGCCGACGATATTCCCCAGAGGTCCTCAATTGGATTAAAATCGGGACTTAGTGCTGGCCAATCCTGAACTGAAATTTTTCTTGACGATAGGAAGGCCTTTGTTAAACGAGCCGTATGGATTGGGGCGTTGTCTTGCTGGAACACACAGTTATCTCCGTATATGTTTCCCGCAAATTCAATGAGAACATCCTCTAATATTTCAACATAGAATTCTGCGTTGGTTCTTGTCGGAATAAAACAAATTGGAGACTTTCCACCATGTCCGAGAGCGGCCCAACTCATCAAAGACCAGCCACCGTGGTTCCGCATATGACGCGCTTGCGGCGGTTGCCTAAGGTCCCGCCAATATTTCTGGAAACCATCTGGACCATCTAAGTTGAACTTTTTTTCGTCCGAAAATACAACGTTGCGGAATTCGTTAGCACAAAATTTATATTTTTCGGCAATTGCTAAAGGAACCTTAATGTGGCGTACCAATAGTCTTGGTATCGGCTCCCGCAAACAATTTTTAAGTGTTCCGTCCTCGACCAAAATGCGATGTATTCGTCTATCGGTGACCTTAAAACTTAAATGGTGTTTGATTTTCTTGCAAGACATTTCTTTTGAGCAGCCAGGCGTTTGCATGTGCTGTCGATGTTAGTTGAACTGCCGCTTCGGTTGAGTTGACCATATGTTTCTGGATTTTTAAGAAAGTTGCTGATGGTATTTCTATGTCGATTTACTCTAGCAGCAATTTCATAAATACTTTTGCCATTTTCGCTTAGGCCTTTAATCAGATCACTCTCTTCAACGAATAAATGTCTTCCACGTGGTATTCTACAAATTAACCCATCAATAATTCAATTATTCTTTATTCAAAAGAAGTAATCTATTTTACTTACATTTTTCCTAATGATACCAATGCAAATAACACAAAATTTTTTGATAACTTGTTCTCAGTGCTTGCCAAATCAATACTGATCTCTGATTGCACATATACTTATTTCATATGAAAACCAAATCTGGCAACACAAATTTGTAATAACGGCACTAAGAATAATTAAATAAATAAATTAAAGAAGAATTTTGCAACCGAATAGTTAAGTTGGACTGCAAATGCAGACTTTGGCATACCAAACAAAAATGTACCGTTACTATCAACACAGATATCGGTATTTGCACATATACTTATTTCTGTGAGGTACTTCCATTACCCGGAATTTACGTGAATCAAACTCCATTATTAAAGATGTTACTCGTTATTTTTCGTCTTCAACAATTGCTTTTTTAAATCTTTTTAATTCCATAATATAAATAGTTTAATCAAAGTTACTTTTGTATCATATTCTGTAAGGATTGAAATTGATAGATTTAAATAGTAATAAAATGAAATAAAAAATATGTGCACAAATTACTTATAATTACTGTGGCCCCAATTTTTTTTTGATATATATATATATATTTTTTTTTATTAAGTTTATATATCCACGACTATGACTTTGCCACTTTTATGGATATTTTAAACTTATGTATTATTGCACTGACCGACATAGCACATATACATATGTATGTATACTTGTGTGTTGGCCTATACAACACTTAACGTCGATAAGTTGGCAACAGATTCTTTTCGAAATCAATTTTTATTTTCAATTTAATTTAATCCGTAAAGTACTTCCAGCCAAATTACTGCATCCATCTTACACTTACACCATCCCTCTTGACGAAAATGTTGCAACTTCACTTCATCTGCTGCTGTTGCCCTTTGCCTTTGCTCCAGCGCCATCGCTACATAGTTGCAAAATGACCTCCAGCATGGCTGAGTTGCTGTCTTATCGCCCAATCGCAGTCGATGAAGCACTTACAGATATTCAATTCAAACTCACTCACACTTGCATGCAACATACATACATGCGTACGTATGTGTGTACTTATGCAGTTAAAAGCATTCATATATTTGCACTTTACTGGGTATTAAATGTAGTTTAGCACAATCGTTATCCTTGATACTGATTAAATCCATGCGCGCATGCCAGCACATACACACATATACATTCATACATATCTGAATGTGTGCATGTGGTATGTGTGTACACAAAAGTTATGGGGATTTTTAATTGAATTTCAGAGAATGAAGAAAAAATAAAAAATATAAAAAAATTTACACAAAAGCTGTCAGCGCAATAGCTGGGTGGTAAAGCCGTTGCGCCAGCACTATGAGGCACAGCTGGTAGGAAATTTCAACGCTGCTACACTGCTTGCAGAGCTGTGGTTCCAGGGTGGTAAGAAAATAGCCGCCCACTCATACGCCCCATATATTTAATTGTAACTACGTAAAGTCGACGATTTTTAGCCGCAATTTAACTTCTACTCTTTCCAGTCACTGCATTCTGCCTCCACTCCTAGGCGCTTTTAGCAAACGGCTTAAGCGCACACACGTTTTCACACACACAGGCGCGCACATAAAAAGCTCAACTGACCACCAAAGGCGAAGAAGTCATGTTAAGTGTCGAATGCGATTGGCAATTAGTTGCGGCATTAAAGGATCAAGTAGCCAACAAATACGTATAAAACAACAGTTACTTACATAAATACTCGTACATCTATGGCAAATATCTATGGGCATACAAACATACAAATTTAATTTGATCACAAGTCTTGGCGCACTCACAGCCGTTGCCACCCACTTTTTTCTTACTCCAAGGCGCTTTCCAAGGCTCTCTGCCTGTGTGCTTTTGTGTTTTCTTCTTTTTTAATCACAAATTAGCGCGCATACTCACATATCCTTGACTAAGCGGTTATTGTCGATTGGCGAAAATCACTCTACTCGGCTAGCCCGCTTAGCCTTACGCATTCCCTTTGCCCCTTTTTCATTTCAACGCCACTCGTATCCTTGCGGATTTGCTGTAATGCACTTAAAAGTTTTGTGCGCTTCAACATGGACATCATTATCGCTAGTTTCTCTTCTACGCACAATTCTTAATTCCTGCGCTGCTCTTTCGCTCACGCCCTTGTAATTTACTACAAAGTCACATTGCTTGCTTTGCCGGATGAATGAACCAGAACAAAATTCCCATTAGCCACTTTTGCCCTTTGTGGCTTTGCGTTGAGTTTTGCCTCAACGAGCGCTTACAAACACGCACACACGCACACATTCAAGCATACGCTATAGTGTAAGTTTATTGTATGTGCTATTTTTTTTGTTTTTGTTTTTGCTTTTGCTCCTTGCTGGTCGCTCGCTATCAATTCAATTACAACTGTAACAATCTTAAACAATTAGACAAGAGCAATCGGAGCGTCTCAATGACGTGAGTTCATACTTTTGTTAAATGCTTTGAATCTCTTTTATGTGGCATTCAATTTGGCCGTCGCCGACTTTCATCAACCGCACTACAATGTAATTGCAGCTATTTTTGTGCTCGAGTTCCTAAGTGTACGGGTACTTTTTGGTATTACAAGTAATTTGCACTGAGTGCGCTTACAGTTTGTTGTACCCACATAAGGAGTTGTATGTATTTCTTATTTTGTATTTTATAAAGTACCAGCGCGCCATTTCGTCTGCGTAGTTTACAGCAGCAACAATAAGTTTCATTTACAGATAACAGCAGTGAAAAAACCTTGAAAGCTTGAAACAAAAAATCGCTATTTGCGAAATGTACTCGAAAGTTTGGCATTTTCCCATATGTAGCTAAAATAGGAATCAATGAATACTATCAGGGTTGATGATGGGAGAGCCAGTGATAAGCGGTGCGAGCAATTAAAATTTTTTACATCAACGGCAGATACATAGCCTCGCAGGTAGTGTACCGCATTCACTTTTCCCCCTTGACTCACTGTGTGGTACTTCTCCTCTTCTTGACTGGGGCGATAACCGCTTACGCGATTTTGGACGAGTTTAACAAAGCGCGCCAGTCATTTCTTTCTCGTGGTAACCAGCGCCAGTTGGACACACCAAGTGAAGTCAAGTCCATCTCCACATGATCTTTCCAACGCAGCGGAGGCCTTCTTTTTCCTCTGCTATCACCAGCTGTTACCGCATGAAATACTTTTAGAGCCGGCGTGTTTGTATCCATTCGGACGGCATGACCCAGCCAATGAAGCTGGTGGATGTTTATAGCGAATTTTCGATGTCGTCGTAAAGCTCATACAGCCCATTGTAAAATACCGAGACTGGAGTGCATTAAACCACCTATGGTACTTCGATTTTTGACGTTTAAGTACCACACTTAGCCATTGTGACATGGTGGTACAACTAGTTCCAATGTGGCCGCACGAAACAATCTATGATATGAGTCAATCGATAGCGTAAGATCGTCATGTGACATATCGCGACACAGAGGCTTCCTTGGGCGTTAGTGGGATAAGTCAATATTCAGTAGTGTATGAACATTTGGTAGTCGGTCTATACGACCAACTAACTTAAACCCTACAGGTCTGTTGTGATGTCACTGTGCAACACGGACCCCTCATTTATCTTCGTGGAACCATTTTGTGGCTCTTATGTTGGCCTAGCGTAGAGGTTAACCGTGATCACCTAGAGAAACTTAAAGCAGTCAGTTTTGAGTGGTCTACAACCATTTGTTTGCTAGAAATTATCCGAGAATTAGTTAGTATTAGTGCTCCACTAACCGACGAAGACGAATCATCCCTCCCCAAGGCAATGCGAGCTCTCAAGTATCGGCTCACACAAGAGAGGTTTTGATCCCTCAAAAGATTGAATAAATGGGTGTTCCACCTTACAGCCCTGTATTGGCATCTAATGATTTCTTTTTGTTCCCGAATATCAAAAATAAAAAGCGTGGAAGCTAAGGAAGCTTTTGTTTTTTTTTTTGGTGGGTGAGGTAGGGTTCAAAATGCCTTCGTACTTGCAGTAAGCGTCGTCAATGGTGTTGCCACTAAAACTATCCCTCCTTATGTTTCCTAAAATCAGGGTGTAATGTTAAAAAATTTTAGAAGATTCCTGATTTCCACAGAACTAAGATCTTCCAATTCATTAAAAATTATCTGCTTAAAAGGGCAAACCTACGTCTAGATAGACAAAATACTGAGTCGCAAAAGCCCTTGGAAAATTGGTTCAAGCGAATACAGACATATACTGACTTCCAAGAAGAATGTTTTGAAACACAATCAAGTCATTTTCATTATTTTTTTACTGCGTTTTCATTAATGAGCGCAAAATATAAAAGGCAACCCTCGTAGTATAAATAGCGCTGCAATAGTCTTACGTTTAGATTTCGTTCATACCGCTCACATTCCCATTTGTGTAACCTCTCACTCCAATTTAACAGCATACATCCATTGTTTCGTTTTAAAAATTACTCAAAATAAATGGTTTTGACTCAAATCGCACTAAAAGTGCATATTTGCATAATTCCAATACAAATTCGACAACTCTTTGAAGCCTTTGAAGTCGAAATACTTTTCAAATCACTGTTACCAATTCGATTAAATGGAACTTCCAAGTACCTTAAAAATACATTAAATAAAGAAAATACCCAGTCGCAACGTCTACGGCTTCTGCGAGTGCCCACAATAAGGTTTAAAATAATTCAACAGCGAAATGTGTGCGCATTTGAGGAAGTCACTCACGCATACATATGCATTATAGAAAGCGCCATGAAGTACAAATACGATTCCATAGAATCTGATAAAGTCATTTTTGATTTCGAATTCGATAAGCAAAGCAAGACTGAGTGGTTTTTGGAAGGTGAACAGAATGTGATTTCTTGTACAGGAGTACGCACACCGTGGCGTATAAGTCACTTTAAAAGCCTTTCACCGATTCCTACACGCGTGCACACGCAAATTGAGTGAGATATTCGATTTGAAAATCGTAAGTGCTCGTGTTGTAGCTGGTAAAGTTTTCTTAATGATATCGTAAGTATATATTTGGTAAAAGTGTTGTTTCTGAAAATACTTTGCTCACTATTATGCGCGTTTCAAAAGTCAGTCACTCACAAATTATTTGACGCAGATAGGATTTTTTTTTTCTAAAGTGTTCTGGATTTTATAACATTTTGCGAAAATGGACAAACAGAGTAAGCAGGCATCTTATTTATTTTACTTTATTTCATTTCTCAACATCAAAATGCAAAAAAGTTCCTACTCACTTCATTGTAAGGCAAAAAAAAAAATACAGAGAATTCACGCCACAGCCTAAATGATGCAGTTAAAAGTACTGCCGTAAGTTAGAGCAAACGAAATTTTATTTTTACTATGCCAGGGGTTGTGGCGGCCGCCGTAGCCGAATGGGTTGGTGCGTCGGAATTCACAGAGAGGTCGTTGGTTCGAATCTCGGTGAAAGCAAAATAAATAAAAAAAAAACACATTTTTCTAATAGTGGTCGCCCCTCGGCAGGCAATGGCAAACATCCGAGTTTATTTCTGCCATGAAAAAGCTCCTCATAAAAATATCTGCCGTTCGAAGTCGGCTTGAAACTGTAGGTTCCTCCAATTGTGGAACAACAGCAAGACGCACACCACAAATAGGAGGAGAAGCTCGGCCAAACACCTAACAGAAGTGTACGCGCCAATTATTTATTTATTTTTTTATGCCAGGGGTTTTAGAGTGAGTTTGCGATAAGGGGTTAGTGGTAGTCAGAATTTTCAAACAATCAGATTTTTTTTTTGCATTTTCTTAAAGTATAATATCTTAAAGATATTGTGTGGAAATTCGAATTAATCAGCAATTAACAATGGGCTACCTAGCAGCAGCTAGATGCTGCACGTATGAAGTGTCAGATAAGCGAGCTAACGATAACACTTTCTTTCAGAAAGCTAAACAAGTAGTTATGTTTTGGTTGTTAATGGCTTTGAGTAGTGAGGAAGGTGTGGCGGATCCAAATCTGGAGATGCGTTTGTGGGTTAGCGGCGTCATAGGAGTTCTTTGGAAATGTTGGATGGGTATATGGGTGGTTGAAATGTGCCCAAGAGTTGAGTTTTAGGTTGCATAAGTGGTTCTGGATAACTTTAAGGATGTCTTTTGCAGTTAATAGGGGAAGAGTTATTGTAGGTGAATAATACATATTTTTGGCGGCTGAATCGGCATGTTCGTTCCCCTGTATGCCTTTATGGCTGGCGATCCAGACTATTTTGATTTTCTTCGAGTATTTTATTAAGAGGTCACGGATTTGGCTGAGAAGTTGGCTGTCGTTGTAGATATTCCTAACGCTTTCGATGGCGGAGAAACTATCGCAGTAAATGGCGGATTTACCTTTGTTGGTAGATGCATGTTAGATAGCCACTGCTTCGGCTGTATAAATGGAAGCATGTAGTGGTAGGTTCCACCACATAGAAGAAGTAGAAGTAGAAGAAGTAGTTATTTACACCTGCGAAGGCGGTGTTGTTGTCGGATGTGGTACCGTCTGTAAAGAGCGAGTTGTAGTCGTCTAACTCTATGGTGTTAATTAGTCGGTGGAAGAGTTTGGAAAAAGCATTATTGCTGGTGGTGCTTTATACTGCTTTTGAAAAACATAAAAAACTCATGTCTGATCGAGGGATTTTTTTTTTTTTTTTTTAATTTCAATTTTTTTAAACAATTAATTGTCGGCTTTTTTCTCGAAAATCTTAAATATATTTCCTGATATTTCTAAATAAAACTTCTTGTTTATATATATGTATATACATATATAATTGGCGCGTATACCATTTTTGGGTGTTTGGCCGAGCTCCTCCTCTTATTTGTGGTGTGCGTCTTGATGTTGTTCCTCAAATGGAGGGGCCTACAGTTTCAAGCTGACTCCGACGGCAGATATTTTTATGAGGAGATTTTTCATAGCAGAAATACACTCAGAGATTTACCATTGCTTGCCGAGGGGCGACCGCTATTAGAAAAAACTTTTTCCTAATTTTTGGTTTTTCACCGATATTCGAACCTTTTCGTTTATTTCGTTTATTTCAAGTCTAAACCATAATTACTGTTTTTACAGACTTAGAGCTCATATGAGGTTAAATTACTACAGATAACTATTAAATAAATTAAAAAAAGAGTTTAGAAATTTATAAAATTAATTTTTTTAAACCGAAAATTCAAGCGGAACAGAACTCGAAATTTCATTGAATTCTCTTAAAGCGCGGGCAATAGGAGCATTACGCGCGGTGAAAGAGTGGCAGTGGTTAGTGTGCCAAGTGAAAAAAAGTCAAGCAACAAGAACGTTAACTGAAATAGCGAGAAGAGATTTAGGTAAGACTTGCCGAAGTAAATTTTTGACTTGAGGAAAGCAAATTTAAATGCTAGAATAGCCCGGTACAAACCTTTCGTAAGTGCAAGGAATAGAAGAAAGAGATTGCAGTTTGCGCGTGACCATCTAAATGAAACTCCAGAATTTGGGAGGACCGTATTGTTTGCAAACGATGTAAAAATAAACTTATTTGGACCAGATGACTGACCTTTTTTATGGGTCAAGGTCAATATGGAGCTCAAACCTCAAAATTTGCGAGCTACTATAAATCTCTTCATCGAAGAAACAATAAAAAATAATAAAACTTCAGTAAGAAAATTTTGTTCAAAGCGCAAGAAAATTACAAATTGGAGATGACTTTCGTTTTTATCAAAAATAATGGATTTATTTTCTCCAAACTAATATTTAAATGCCCCACATTGTGAAAACTTCTGCACAATAACCGGATTTGAATGCCATCGAAACCTTGAAGACAAATATAAGAAAATATGAATTCCATAACAAATCTGATGCTAAAGGCGTTACTTCAAGAGTGGAGCCAAATTAATCCAGAATACACAAACAAAACTGGTTGACTCCATGCAACGTAAACTTCAAGCCGTCGTTGGTAATCAAGGATACCCAACAGTGCACAGTGGTCCCGCCGCGTAGGAAGAGCGGTCATAGGAACTTTTGGCGTGATAAATGACTTTTTAGTACGTTTTTAAGTTGATAAATGTTTTTATTTGTTAAAAAAACATTAAGACATAGAAAAAGTAATATATATATAATAAGAATATATATAAGATATAATAATAATATTGTATATAATAAAGTAATATATAATTAATATAAAAAGTCAAAGGAAAATTAGGTACACACATTTTTTACATAACATTTTTTTGTTCCGTTTAAGGTTTTGCATAAATCTTAAATTATAAACAGTAATAGAAAAAACATTAAATTCCGAAAGGATGAGTTAACTTATTCTTATTTATGAAAATAATAAAATATTCACTTTCCAAAAAGTTAATGTACTTAGAAATACAAAACTTTTAACTCAGTAAATCTAACACTTCTCTTGACATCATAGATTTCTTTTTACATGGTAATTTTCGTAGACTAGATATAAATGGATCGGAATTAAGAAGAAGCCTGTGTAAAAGATCCGTGTTAGTTACAGTTCTTGAGTGCTTTCTGGTATTGTCACGTCTGAATTGTTTCACTAATTTATTACATGATTCAGCTGCCTCCTCTGATAATTCTCCAATTGATAATAAACAATGATCGATTACCTCCGACCCATGAATGAGCACTTTATGAACTGATGCAGGTAAATTATACCATGAATATTTACTAACTAGAATTTTAGCAGTGTCTAGTGCGTATATTTTGAATTTATTCGAATTAATTTTAAAACCAGATGAAAGACATTGTAGGAGATAACTACATCTGTCTATAACGTGTTTGTCTATTCCTGTGATTTCGGATGATATGGTTGAATGAAGGAAAAATTTTCGTGCTGTATTTCCATCATTAGAGGTGCCACTTCGTCCACTTCGCGGTTTGTCAACTATCAAGCCTAATTGTTCTCTAAACTCCCTCTGAACGAATTCCTTTCTATTAGCTAAAAGTGCTTTTTCCTCAGATGAACGTGCTTGCCACGTTTTAAATTCGATTCTATAAGAAACATGAATAAAGTATTCAAAAAATCTAATCCAAGAATGCAGGGGTGATAAACCAAATTCAAATTTACTCGAGTTTACTTGTTTGTTTCTACACTTTTCTAAATCATTGATTTCTTTAGGTGTCGCTCCACAAATATAACATTTACTCGTAGATGAGTCACTAAGAGCACAGCACACTTTACCATCAACCATAGTTAATTGTAAAGAATGACTTACTTTATAACTATGGTTATCGATTTTAACAACAGTCGGATTCAAGTCACTAATAGCTTTTTTAAAATACTCTTCTTCTTGAACACAAAGAGCTTTAGTTTCTTTAGCAAATTGAAAACGTATAGGCCGGCAAAACCTTGTGGAAGATGGGCGAGGGTTTTTCCAAATTATCTTATCTGGGTCAGAGGTAATCGATTTACAAATTTCAAGGGTACGTAAGATGTAACAATTAAACTTCCATCTTCCGTTCTCGGATCAGAAAAACTTTGCTTGTATTCGCTATGTCCAGTGCTGCCATCGAAACCCCATTTACCTACTAATTCATACTCAGTGCAATTTGATTCAGATATATTTACCAATACTGGTTTTTGAGATTCGAGAATTCGAGAGCATGTGTGGTCCAACAAACATTGTAAATTAATTTCGGCAGATGATTCTGTACCGCCAATTCCTGTTGGGTAACACCGTTTTTTTGCTCCAAGAAGTTTTTTATAAGATGGTAAAGCGTTAGGGAATTTCGAATGAATAAAGTCTCTTAATAACAAATACTGATGTTTGGTGAGCTTTGCCGCATTAAATAGAGACAAAACTTCGTCCGTATTGAATTCTAAAGAATTTGAGTTTGATTGCTTTGAATTACTTAGTATTGCATGAATAGCGGAACTATCAACATTAGCTAGATCGGATAACCTGCGACGCTTTGTCCTCTTGCTGCAATCTTCAAAATCTTTTCTGTGTCCCTGCCTGTGTTCGCTCGGAGAAGGATTCGTAGAGTTTGTCACCTCGCCCGACTCCCGCTTTTTCAATACACATAATTCGGTTTCAGTTAACCAATTACTGTACTTGGCAATCAGCCTTGTTTTTGATCTTTGCACTTTTTTCCAGTATCGAGAAATCCGTGAACAGATCCAAGAAACACGATTTTCAACGTCTTCTAAGGTTAAATTCTCAGAGTTTGGTAAATCTTGAATTATGTCCTTCAGTACGTGGCGACATCTATCAACATCATTTTTAATGGTATTGTAACATAACCACGTGTCCAGAATATGCATGCGCGTAAATGAACACTTCAAATTTACACCTAAAACAAAAAAAAATCTTTATTATCAATCTTGGTAGAATCACATTTTTCAAAATCCTACACATAGGTACAGATTAGACCCTATATCAAGCGCAGTCGCAGGTCATCGCAGCTGGAAACTATTTTCCCTTAAAGAGGACATATGTAAGAATATTTTAATGTATGTTTCATTTGTGCAAATTCGTGCGAACTTAGTTAAAACTTTACAAACTTCTTATATTATAAAAAAAAAAATGGGAAATTTTAAAGTGCGTATTTCGTACGGTCTGAAAACCCATCAAATAATAATTAAAAAAGATAACAAAACGTTCAACATGTTTTACATACCTTCAACTTGAATTTCCATTGTACAACAGGTCATAAACACAGTAATTCTTAGAAAAATAACACTTCCCGGAACTGCGTAAGTACAGAGCGGAGACCACGCTAACTATCACTTTTCAAATTCTCTTACTTTGGAGGCACAATTATAAGTGAAGTGTTTGTGCAGTTGAAATTTCTTTTATACTCTAAGTTACTATGACTAATGAACTAACATTTAGCTAAATATTGTTGCATAATTTTGACATGACTATTTTCATCCAATGTCCTATTGCAGAACCACTGTGCAGTGTACTAAATACCTTAAAATTTTAAAACTTATAACTAAATATGTGGTCTATTTTAATTGCATCATTTAAGATGTGGCATGAATTCTCCGTATGTTTTTTTTTTGTGTTATGCATTACAATAAATTGAGTGGCCACTTTTTTGTATTTTATGTTAAGAAATGAAATAAACCAAAATATATAAAATATCTGCATACTCTTTTTTTCATTTTCGCAAAATATCATGAAATATAGAACTTTACAAAAAAATCGTATCTGTATCAAAATTTTCAATAAATTGGACAGATACCTATGACGTGTTTGATGCTTTCAGAGACGCCCCCAAGTTACAAACTGTACAGGCGTTAGAAAGTACAATCTTAAAAGATCCCACATTTAGGTTAAGTTAGACTTCCACTTGCACAAAAAATTAAGCTAATAGCGTGGAAAAATCATCGCTAAAAATATTTAATATATCTAAGGGCTAAGTTAGCATACAAATCGTGTGAGTCCAGAAAAGTCGAAAGTTTTTCATTATTAAGATTGTCTAAAAACGAAAGTATGAACACAGACAAGGATGCAGAAGTAAAAACATTAAGAGGCTCAACATTTAGCATTAGCGAGATTTTTTTTCACTTTTTCGCCGAATGAGTGCCGAGGTGTGCCGTCTCCTCTGCAAGGATGCGCAGAAGCCTGTGACTTGGCAGAATAAAACACAGCAAGGCAAAGTATGATACTTATGTGATCGACGGGTATGTATTTAGATGTTGCAGAAGCAAATCTGTTTCGATGTGAATCATATAATTCGGAGTATTTGGGAGCAAAAAATTTAGTTTCTTAAGGGGTTAGGGGTAGTAGGAATTTTCAAAAAATTTGTTTTTTCTGCATTTTCTTAAAGTATAATATTTTAAAAATGTGAACACTTGAAGGGAATCCGATAAATACTTTTCGAGTCATTCAACAACTAACAAAGGGCGCTCGGGCGCTCCGGTAATCGAGAGCAAAACTTTAAATGCGTTTTTCTCACAACTATGTTTTTTGAAATGGTGATCACTGTAACTTAGATTTTTATAAAATTTATACAGTTTTGAAACACATAAAAAACTCGTGCCTACTAAAAGGATTTTGTTTTCTTAATTTAAATTTTTTTTAATTTTGGTTTTTTTCACGAAAATCTGAAAAATATTTCTTGAGGACGCCCAACAAGATTTTCTCTTAATAAAACTAATTTCTCTTGTCCGATTGTTTTTAGATGAACCTCCAAGGACTTGTGATCAATCCGCATGGGACTTCTTTTACAATTATTAATTTTTTTTGTTTTTTAATTTTTCAAGTCTAAACATGATGTATTAATACTATGTTTTTATTTTTGTAAAATAAAGCAATTGACTAGCAAAAAACAAAAAATTATTGACAATCATCGTTTTTTCGCGCCTCTGACTACCCCTAACCCCCCAATAAAGAAACGTAGAAGTCTTTCAACTAAATCGTATCCGTCGACTCTCCAAACTTGCGCCCCATAAAACATGATCGAAGTTCACTGACTCCTATCTAAAGCTTATGGCGTCAAGTACACCTATTCGCCAACGAACACCGAACGTACTAGGAACCTCAATTCGTTCCATGCAAGGCCGAGAGATTCATTTCCGCATTTGAAAGGGATTCCAACGCAGGGCCTGTTTAGCAAATGTAGTCGTCGCTCTTTCTGAGCGTGTGGCCGATCCACTGACATTTCCTTCGCAGTATTTCGGTTTCTGAAGTTAAGTAAGTAAGTAGTTTTGCGATTCCACATTCAGAAACCAATTAAGTTTCATCAACGATACAGTTTTTTACAGGCCATGGAAATTTGAGCGTCGCTCAACTCATTCAATTTAGTTATAAAATTTTGCATTCGCTTATAATATTTGAATAAAATATCCGAAACAAGTCCAATTAAGTCTAATTCAAAGGGCAACAAACTGATCTTTTGCCTCAGGTCACCAAGTAGCATTAACCCGTCACGTAGCACTGGATACCTCAGCAAAAGGCATAAGCAAACTTAAGCTACGGCATCATGCAACTTGATTTTTAACCTAAATGTGGTGTTTCTCCCAGCGGGAACCAACTAACTAATTAAATTTACGGCTATGAGTTGGTTACATTCCATGATATTTCAGATAATAATGAACGCATTCGCTTGAAAATTATATGCGCATAATATTTGCATTCCGGTTAATGCATAAAACAATTATGCTTTGTGCATTTACTTATGACCAAATGTATTTGCATAGTGCATAAATATATACTTACATATTCTCCCATTACTCATATTTGCTGGGTTTGTTATTTTACCCGCAGCAGTTTCAAACACAAAAGGGGAAAAAATAGTTGCAGAAAAACTTTAATGTATTTTAACACCAAACTTTGACACTTGAGACAAATATTAACAATAGCGCGGCTGCAATAAGGGTACAGTCAAGCCTGAATTCTTCAAGTAAGAAAAATTAATAGAAAAATAGGCATTTAAAAAAATATTTCGCGTTAAATGATTTCATTAATGGTCTTTTAAAAGTGATGTCTACCATAGATGTCAGTAGTGAATAGTTCCTAGACGGTGACTTTTTATGTCATCTTTGACCTTTGCCAAGTCAACAGATGTGGATGATTAATTTAGAGGTATCAGATTTAAAATTTAGATAAAACAGCGAACATTTAAATTGATTGGGCAATCTTAATTATTTTTGTGTAGAACCATTCGAGGCATTTACTTTTGCAGAGGACTTCTAAGATGTAAAAGCTAGCGTAGAACAGGCTGAGGCAGGTAATCGATACTCCAAACGCTTAGTATTACTGGATATTAGAAATGACTTGAACAGTTTAAGTTGGGACGACGTAATTGAAGCCATAAAGGTAAAATTCAAGATCCCGATTAATCTATTGAAGATTGCTCGTAGCAATCGCAATCGTGTATCTAAGCAAACGAGTGCTCTTATACGAAACCCGAGGATGCGAAACAAATAACAGCAGGTGCAATTCAAGAATCAATACTCTGACCTGAATTTTTGGAATAAAAGCTACGATAAAATACTTCGCATAGAGATGCCTGAGGATGTGCATTTAGTGGGATACGTAGATGACATTTCAGCTGTAATATTCTCTCGAAACACTGACGCAGCCAAAAGGAAGGTAAATAAGGTGATGATCCGAGTTCGCACAGAGAAACAAAGCCACAGAGAAAATAAAGCTAATCCTTCTAACTAACAGACGTAGCCCATTAGAAGTAGATTTTACTGGACGCACATCAATCGTGGTGCCACGAGAGTTGCCAAAGTAAGCGGCATGTTAAGTAAGCTCATGACAAACCTTGGAGGTCCAACGCAGAACAAGCGAAAACTATTAATGGGCACGAGGACCTGGATTCTTTTATACGGATGCGAAATATGAGCAGATTCGCTAAGGGTGCAATTCCGGCGGAAAACTCTGCCATCTGTGCAACGCACCTGCGCTCTCAGAGTGACTTCGTCATACAGAACAGCATCTGAAGCAGCGGTGTTAGTTATCAGCGGAACCATTCCAATAGATATTCTAGCACAAGGGCGCAAACGAAGATGCGAGGCAAAAACACAGGAATCCCAGTACCACGCTTCTCCGATATTAAAGTTCAAACGCTCACACTTTGGCAGGCAAGATGGAACTCTGAACGGTACGGTAGATGGACAGCGAGACTAATACCCGATCTAAAAAAGTGGGTGGAAAGAAAGTACGGTGAGGTTAACTATTACCTCACACAGTTTTTGTCCGGACATGGGTCCTTTCGCACGTATATGTGGCGAATGGGAAAAGTGAGCCAACCAAACTGCATATATGGAGATACTGAGTATGATGATGCGGAGCACACCTTCTTTAAATGCGAGAGGTGAAACTTAGAGAGAAACGGGTCTACAACGAGCTATTGGTGTATTTACACCTGGAGAAATTATCGAGAAAATGATGATAGACGAAGGAAAATGGAATGCCGTCGCAAATTTTGTGGAGGATATTATCCGAAAAAAGAAGCGTGAAATGGAAACTTATGCTGAAGAGCATTGAGTATAGATTTCTCAAAACAGGAGGCCCTGGACTCAGGGTGAGTAAGTAAGTGTCCTTCTTAGGACGCCGTCTTGGCCCTCTACCTCGAAACAATGCAGAAACAGTCCCGGAGTGGAGGGAAAAATCCAAGCGAAGAGGAGGGATATTTTTAGTGGAATCCCCACACACGTAGTGTAGCGACGGTTCTTATAATGTGCGAAGGTATTTTTAACCCAATCTCAACTCCAAAAAAACAAAAAGGTGAGATATGACACAATCTTGGTGGCCAATCCGCTGGTTCGAGACCGGAGACGGAGTAAATCCATTGTTTCACGGGCTGTATGGCAAGTAGCGCCGTCTTGTTGGAACCAAATGTTGTGGAGATCACGGGCTCCAGCATTGTCCTTGAAGAAATATGGGCTAATGATTATTCCAGCCCATATGTCGCATCAAACGGTTGCTTTCAATAGATGTAATGGCTATTCTTGAATGGCTTCGGGTTGCTCTTCAGCTGAATACTGAAAAGAATTATTTATTTGACGGGAGTCACGCGTGATTTGTCAAAAACTCTTATCTGATCCTCCTTTATTTGGCACGCACATCCTTTCTTAGGTATTTAGCTCCTGTCGTGGTTTGCGTCTTGATGTTGTTTCATAAACGAAGAGACTTACAAATTTATACCAACTTCGAACGTCAGATGGTTCTTATGAGAAGCCTCTTCGTGGCAGAAATGCTTGTAGAAGCTTTTTATTGTCTATTGAGCGGCGAAAGCTGCTGTTTGAAGAAAAGTTCTTAGCTCATTTGACGCTTCATGCACACAGCAGATATCGAACTCTGGACCAGTGATGCAGAAACTCACTTTCCACTAGCGCTCGCACTATATTCTTTTATCGTCATCAATTCCTTTCGTCCCCAATGGTACATATGGTCATGGGGTGTAAGGGGGTTTTAAAAACCGTAGAAAGCAGCTATCAGTATTCTATAGCCTCAATTTCTACGCTACCCTCCACGTGGTACATCCTGGCAACCATAACTGAAGACGAGGTATCTAAGACGATCCCACGACGACAGCCGGTTCTACATAATCGGAATTACCAGGATTTTTATCCGGCCAAGGACTGCCACATGCATTTTTTTCCTTGTTCACTCCTCTCGGGAGCATAGTGCCTCGACAAGACTAGGTCTTGGGATGGTTTCGTTAATCTGTTTTTGATTTCTGGCAGGGTAGATGATTAGTCTGCCTCTTTCAGTCCTAAGTAGTGGGAAAACCCACCTGTCGTTGCTTAGGAACAACACCTTCTTACTGCTTGGAGCGCCATCTGTGTTTCACATTTTTCTGGCGGAAGGATCGCACAGATGGTTGAGGACTTCGCTAAATTTGGTGTGTCTGCCCTATTATCGCGACTGCCCGCTTCCTCTTGCTGGCACCACTGATGCAATGTGCAACTGTATGTTTTTCTTTGTTTTTGCTTGTTTTAGCAGCCACAATGCAAATAATGTGCAGACTATTGTGCGGGAGTGAGGATGGTAAGGATAAGCTTTTGGGCTTGAGGAAGGGAATTGGAGGACTTTTCTTGTTTTTTAGAAACCGGGAAAGTAGGTCACCTATGTTTGGGGAATGTTTATGTTGCTACAACAACCACAACAACAACGAGGTATCCAATCCGCATGGGAGGCATGATCAGGCCTAACGAGAGTGGAAGCTTCGAAGAGGTTACTTTGACAGATATATTTTAAAGACCTCCCGAAGTTCGCAGCATCTCTCTCGGCGCGAGCGGCTGCAAAAGGCGTCTGTTCTGCAGTTTAGAAGCGGCCTCATGCTATTGAGTATGTTTTCATCTTACCCGCGAGCTAGATATTCCTTAGGCTTCGTAACTTATGAATGCACTTTACGTTTTTCGAGCTGCAAATATAAAAAAGGATTAATCTTAATAAATAATAAGTAATCTTGATAAAAAAATGAATTTAAATCTCGCGAAGAATACAGTCACCAAGTGATACACACAGAAATGTGGAAAATCCACCTGCTACGTTGGATTCGGTGCTGCAGAATTCGGGTTTATATGGAAATGGTTCTACAACTGAAACCCCCACATCCATTAGTTCCACGAAATTTTGAAAAAACTGTCAATAAATTTGCAATGCTGCTAGAAGTATAGGGAAAGCGTTGAACTCTGCTATAAAGGTGCGGCGTGAAAAACAACTAACTTCTAATTTCCTTTATGTTGGCCACTTTTAGAGGCTATTGAGAATTCGAACGAGCGTTTTTAAGAATTACTCTAACTTGCGAGTATAACCAGTTCTTACTCGGCCAGATGCAACTGTACTATGAAAGGCAGCAGAAGCAGTAGTGATTACGGCACTGGCGCATGAGCTGCATCAGCATAGCAAAATTTTAGAGTTTTTGGTTGGCTCATTGCTGCTGCTATCATTTCCAACATGCATATGCAATTTGGCTGCTGTGTACATACATACATACACACATACATATGCACATATATGTACATATGTATACTTTTGCAATATTTATTTAGCATAAGTTGAGTGCTGTGAAAATATTCCATCGAGTTGTGGTAGAGTAAGAAAAAGCAAATAAAATATTTTAATTTTGCCATTAGTTTAAATTTCAGTAAAAAAATTGAAATAAACGGAATTGTCAAAAAAAGGAAAAAAAGAAGAAAATTATTTAAAAGAAACTTCCAACTAAATTTGCCACGGAAGCGTAACCAGTTGAAAATTACTTATACGCAGCGGAGTACGCAAAATATACATCATATTTTAATGAAAAACAATTCAAGGCATACAAATTTGTGAAGTAAGTTCATCAGCAGCGTATTTCTAATTATACAAAAAACAAATTGATATTATTCTATTTCCGGTTGGATAATTCAATCGTTCATAAATAACGAATTTATTGTAGCTAATTCCATGTCTGTATGCGTTACGAGTTTTTATTTATTTTTTCGGCTTTGCTCGCGATTGGTAAGCATTTTGTAGGCAAATTCGTTTAGCTGACCGCTAATTTTATAGAATAGAACTTGCGAATGAACATGAAATGAGGCGGATTTTCAAGAATTTAATTTTCAATGCACGAATGTTTTTTTTAGCCATCCATTTTTTGTAGCAATTGAATGATAAATTAAAAATTGTTTTTATGAATGAATTTGTGCAAATTTTTTTCGTCGCCCACAAAAAAAGAAAAGGGAAAAATAAGAAATTTGCCACATTGTTCATTTTAAAACGGAAGTGAAGCGGATGAAAACGCATTTATTTTACGAAATTTATTCGGGAGCAGAATACAAACACAGGAAATGGGTGGGTAATGTCATAGAAGGAACTGGCACATTTTTTCAGTGCAAGACATTAAAGCGTTTATTTTATTTTACTTTGAGGCCATCATCCCCTTTATTCATGCGGAATTTATCACTTTATCTTTATTGTGCCTTTAATGAAGTTCCATGATAATGGTATTTATGGGAAGTACTGTCATTTCAGCCTTATATATATCCTATGGTTCCAATTTGGAATAAAGGGCCACCACAAGATTTCTTCATTCGGGTCGGTTATACGCCAAGGCTCTCACTTCACTCAAGCTCAGGTGTATGGAGTGGATTTCCAGTTCTATAAGTCGTCTCCAAGTATTTGCTGGTCTCCCTTTTCAACGGCTCTATAAGGGTTCCTGTTCATGGCCGTTTTTGTTAGGTCTCTGTTTCCTCTGCGCCGGACATGGCCAATCCAGCACCATTTTCTTTTCCGTATCTCAAGGAACACGGGCGGCTGTTGAGTTTTGCTCCCTAAGTCCGCTTATTGAAAAGATAAATTTTACACTAAAACGAACTGATACTATGAAACGAGGATATCTGGGCCACGTATAGGTATGTACTCTTGTGTTCATGTAATTAATTCACTTAATCTTTTTACAATATTTTCAAGCTAAGTTCTTTTTATAATTTTTTATAAAAAAATGGTTCATATATCATATATATTATATATAATTGGCTCTTACACCCTTTTTGGATGTTTGGCCCAGCTCCTCTTCCTATAAATGGAGGGACCTACAGTTTTAAGCCTACTCCGAACGGCAAATTGGTTTTTTCATGAGGAGATTTTTCCTGCAGAAATACACTCGAAGATTTGCCATAGCCTACTGAGGGGCGACCGATATCAGAAAAAACTTTTTCTTTATTTTGGTGTTTCACGGAGGTTCGAACCTACGTTTTTCCGAATTCCGAATTGCAGTCAAGCACCAACCCAATGGCTCATGGTATAGCACCTTACACATCAAAGTTCCAAAGTACAAAGTTCACAAAAATTTAAAAAAAAATTGAACTTTTTAGTAATTTTTTTAGAAAACTCCTGAGTATGCGGTTTTATAGCCCATTAAATTTTGGTGTAATAAAGCGCAAGTTTGATGTCGCTCAAAAGTCCATTGATTTTTTACAATTTTTTTGGATACAATTTCGAGAATTTTCTTCCATATTAAGCAGAACTGTAGTTCAGAAGACTTTAATATAAAAAGAAATTCAGCATGAAAAATATTGCGAATATTGTAAGAAGATGTAGGGACTTAAAACTCAGAGTACCAGTGTATGTGTATACTTAAAGGGTCCCGGTGGTCTTTTTCAAACAATCGATTTTTTTCGTTTTTGATATTTCGAAAATAAAGGCTTTTGAGAATACACTGTAAAATTTTTGGAAGTATTTTCCCAGTATTTTCGAATCTCCAGTCATTTTAGCAGGTCTGATTTGTTACGTGGCTGCATCAATGGAAAATATCCACTCTCAACACTTTAAGCTCATTTATCTCGAAACGCCTTTTTTCGACCTGGTGTTGTCAAAAAACAAAAAACCCAAATAATCTGAAATTTTAATATCTTGTTCACAACATTGATGGCTACCGCCCGTACTAGAATCATATTTTTACTTCAATTATTTCGCATTTTTTATTAAGAAACTGAAAAAAACCCAACTGTCGTCATTTTGTCAAAATTTTGATTTCCTTTTTTTATTCTAGTACGGGACATGGCTATAGTCATACTGATTAATAATTTTTTTGGTTCTTTTGTTTCCGATGAATAGAAGAGCCAAAATGGACAACACCGTCCAGGTCCAATTATTCGGGAGAGTCAACTTCAGCGCCATTTTTAAAATTATTAAAGTTTAATATTTTTTTTTTAACGAGATCCAGCGTTACATATCTCCCGCATTTCAAGAACTTCAGGTGATTCAATAGGCCAGAGATCGGAAACCTCAAATTTAGCTCAAGTTATCAACTGTAATTATCAATGAAAGGGTAAAGTTATTTTACATGTTTTAGGGTATCTTCCTCATATCGACGTAGTCCTTTTTATTTTTTATTTTCGATTTTTTTTTTTTTTTTTTTTTAAATTGTCTTCAGCAACTTGTCGACAAGGTGGGAAAGCATAGTCGACTAAAAATCAACATCAGCAAAACTAAATACCTGGTTTTTGGCCAAAGAAATACTCAGAAAAATACTTATTTAACAATCAGCAATACTGCTGTAAAAGGAGTCAGTAAATTTAGATACCTTGGGTGCCCGCTCCACGAAAACTGTTATGTCTTAACAGAAATAAGATGTCGCATTGAAATGGCAAGATTTCTTAAATATGGCAAAATACTGAAAATGTCACGGCTATGCTATGTATGGTCAGTTCTGCTGTACGGCATGGAAATATGGACCATAAAATTTTCAGCCATAAACAGACTGGAAGCATTTGAAATGTGTCTTCTCCGAAGATTACCCGAAAATACCCTGCATCGAACACTTTTCTAATGAAGAAGTGCTGCAAAGAGTTCCCTGTGACTGAAAACTAATCACAGGGCAGTGTAGTGTATCGCAGTTAGAAATCCGATCAATTATGGTAAATATGGCAATCTCACATGCCATAGCTGTTGATGTAATGGAGAAGATGTATGTGATTTAGGCGCACTGCTCTAGCATGTCGAAGAAAGGAGCCCCCAGTGACCTCAAACGTTTAGCTACCAAACTCGGACATTCACAGAGAAAGTGCTCAACTGCCTCCATCTCTGCTAAGCCTAGCTTTCTCGCGTGTGTGCCGATCTTCCAATAACCGGTAAACACAGCCACGCGCTTGGCAAGAGAATGGTGTGGAGTCCTCAGCACTTTCTGAGTGCTCGCTCTATTGTACTGGCGCCACAGGATTTGCGAAAGATGTTAATATCCCTAAGCATTTTGCATGCCTGAAAAATAATAGTAGTATTCAGCAAGTGTAAGGAAATAGACGAATTGGTTGATTTAGAGAAAACCCCTGTCTCGACTCTTGAATCCATTTTCGTGTTGTCAGTGAAGACAGAACTACCAGCTTCTTTATAGATTTTCCCCAACCTGCCTACTTGGGAAAAGACACTCCACTTTGCGAATAGAGAGATTGTCCGAAGTTCGAGATTGTCCAAAAATGCTACCATATCCCTTGAGAGATTGCCTCCAGAGGCCAACCTCCTTTAACCTGATTGCACTTTAAACAGCGATGGAAATAACGTACAAATCGAAGGGAAGTAAGTGCAAAACGACATTCAGGGCAGCACTGGGACAAAGTCAACATGAACCGGTGATGCAAATACAAGCAGTCTTTTGAACCCTCATCAGTTAAGTGATATTATAACCCTTCCGAAAAGCTTCCCACCTAACCAGCATCCATACTTTAAAATTGGAAGAGCCACTACGTTGTACATCCAAAGCTCGACCTGTGGCTTGAGGCCCCATTTTTGTGGCGAATATTGATTTGTAGGAGAAGGCCTTTACGGGCCTTCCTTACCCGGTTTTCAATGTGTGATCTCTTATGTGAAATGCTAATTTTCCTTTTCCGTCGATGTTCCCAGTTTTACGATTTAAAAACTAATTTGGGTACAGCGGCTGTCACTCGGTACTCAAAGAGGTTGCTTGTTTATGCATACAATACGTACCCAAAAACATACCCACCCCTCCATATCTTTACAAGAAGACTGTCGCGGAATAGCCTACGCAGAGCGCGACCTCAACCTCACACATCGCAAATGTGGATGGGAATTATGGAAATGGGGTTACGGAGTTATGGAGTGCGGCATGTTCTATGCCACAACCCCTCGCTGCTAACGAATAATGCAAGCGGTTCCATGGAGACCACTTGATGGATAGTGTGCAATCCCAACGTACGTGTTAAAAAGCAAAAACAAAAATACAGCAACTCAGCTCCCTTCCCTAAGTTGCTCATCTTTCTTGCCATTTATTTTGTCAACAAAAAAAACAAAAAGGCGTAAAATATCAGTTAAGTAACTTCGGGAGCGCTCATAACTCTGAAGGATTTCAAGTTGTTGTTATGAAATCGGTTACGCACCACTGCGCGCGCAACAACACCATGCATTCATGCACACAAATACACCCACGCATTTGTAACAGCTGCTTTATTCTTACTGACACATTTTACTTCTCTTTTGTTTATTGTTCGGCTGAATGATGGTTTTATGCGCATTTTTTTTTAATGTACAAAACTTTTCAACAATTTCATTATCTGCCAACAAGCATGAAATGATACGCCCAAACAATTTTTATAGAAAAACTTTTTTGCATTTCATATATTTTGTACGCTGATTCATGGGCAACAATTTGAAATTGTGGTTGACGCAACAACAACTACAACAACAATAACAATGACAAATACACCAGTGACAGTGGCAGTGACACAAGTGAACTCGATTGACTGTGAATCATTGTACACCCATCCATATGTAAGTGAGCTTGTGAACTCATACGGGCAAGTGGGATTTGCTTGCATGGGTGTGTGTGGGAGCATGCATGAGTGTTACAGCGTATCAATGCTTGGACGCGCCGGATGACATGAGCCTGATACTGAGTAAGTGTATGGCATTAAGAGACAAGGATGAGTGACAAGGCTTGATGGCGGGTTGCTGGGCATGAGCGTCGTATTCATTGTGCATAGTTAATGTACACATAAACACATATACATGTTGGCGTGTGTGTGTATGCGAGTGTGGTTATAGTACTTCCATGGGCTGTAATCTGTGAGGTTATTGAAAGTTGTTCAAGTGTTTGGTTGGCTGGAGAAGCGACCATATGAAAGGATCCTCACAAGCACTTATACACACACATATTGTACATACATGCACACACATGCACTTACACTGTTAGCGCAGCATGGCGCAGTATGTGAACGTTAATTTGCGGTACAAATTTATGTGTAATCGCTTGTAATTGCTTGCTGAGATTGTGAACTTTTTCAGTGTGATCCCCTCGCTGTGTTTTTAATAAAAAAAAATGAAGTAAAAATCATTAATAAACTGGGAAAAGACGATACACATTTTGAACAGATTATAAATTTGATGGTGGAGACTTTTAATGGAATATAATAAATTTGCACTAAGTGCGCATTGCTGGACGCGCTAACTTTTCAAATTAAGTTTAACCTAGCGTATTTCTGCAGCTTTCGACACTTCACTCTGTCACACAAGGTGGCGCAAAATTGATCATCCTATCGAAAGGTACTATACTTCTTACAAATGGCGTCGTACATCAGTCATTTTTGACTCTTGTGAAGTAGACAAATAAAAATTTCCATCTCTCAAAATAATTTTTTTTTTTGAATTTTTTGTTATATTTTTTTATTTGAAAAGTCAAGCAGCACCGAGAGATTTGCTAACTCCTAAAACACTCAGGCTAAAACGCCCATTGTATTTAAAACTCTGTAAAGCGAAAAGGTAGATAGTCAAGAAGGAACGGAGTGAAGTAACAGAAGGAAGAAGATAGGATAGAATAGAGGCATAGAGGTAGCTAGACCTATGAGAATTTTCCAGATTCTTTGGTAATTCTGAAAATATTCTCCATTTTGAGAGCACGCATTTTACTCCTACGCATGGCATCGGAACACAAAATTCGTAGCCGCGCTCTAGCAAAGGCAGGACACACTCACAGAGAAAGTGCTCAGTGCTATCCGCCTCCTCTAAGCTTGCCTGTCTTTCGGGTCCTCCATGATTCCAATGGTGGTCATATGCTGACCTCATGGATTATGTCGTATTATTATACCGACCATCTACCGAACGTATGTTCTCCAATTTTACCAGAAAGTTCTAAAGCTTTCTGTTCGGGCTTGTCACAAAACACTTTGCATTCTAGATCGGAGCATCACTGTTTATGTTAACTGCATACATAATCGCTAATCCACTTCATGATTCCTGCAGCATTGATTCCTATTATTGGATCTGGTCTCTGTAGGGCAATCGCTGATACACAGTTGGTTAATGCCTCGGCAATTTTATTCCCTTGAACACCGCAGTGTCCTGGAACCCATATAAGTAGAAGCTTATTCTGTCTTGCAACAGAAATAAGCTTCTTCTTACATTCGTGAACAATCTTTGAGGTTTTCTTTGCGTTCTCCAGACCCTTTCGTGCAGCTTGATTGTCACTTCAATCTGTTTCCCGTTTCATCTCCTCTCAATTATTCATTATACTACTTTGAGAATGGCAAAAACTTCCTTTTAGAAAACAGTTGCCATTCCTCCCATAGAATAGTGATACTTATTACTGTCGTTTAAGTACCATCCAGCTCTAGAACCTATTTCAGTCTTGGTCCCATCGGTGGAGAAAATATCCGTCAAACCTCTTTGAATGCACTCTGAATTACTTCAGTGCTCAATTCGATGTAAAAATTACTTCCAAGGTCGATATAAGGTCGTCCTTAGGTGCCAAAAACAGAGGATACCTAGAAAGATAGCATCTTAAAGATTTCTCTGTACTGTACTTATTAAAAAAAATATTCCAAAACAAAATTGGAAGAATAATTTTGAGCCTGCAATGGGTTTTGTTTTTTTAACTGCATTAGAGCCATCGATGTCGATAACTATGGTTTGACAGCTGAGAATGGCATATTGTGTATACAAAGCCTACGCGTATTAGACAGCAGGTTGCAATGGGCAATTACGAGTTCGGCATAGTCAAGGACTTTGTCTACTTAGAATCCGACATTAACACCAACAATAACGGCAGCCAAAAGATCCAGCGAAGAACAGGTGCTACTTAAGCTTGGTAAGCAATTGAAAAGCAGAGTCCTAGCCCTTTTCGATGCACGAAAACAAAAGCTTTATCAATCATCATTCCTATCATCATCTCGGTCTTACTGGTAAGTCCTGGCCATTGACGAACAGCGATTGACGGTTATTAGGAGTTTTCGAGAGAAAAATTCTTCGCAAGATGTATGGCCACATTTGCTTGACCGATGCGTATCGAATAAGATGGAACCACGAGCTGTAAGCCGACATCGACGTAATGAAGCGCATTCATTTTTCGCAAATTCAGCAGCTGCGCTGGCTAGGCCACGTTGAGCAAATGGACAATATAGGTCCAGCAAAGAAGGTGCCTTTTTTTGAAATGCACTGATGGAACTCGCAAAAAAGAACGTCCTCATCTTCATTGTAAAGACCAAGTCGAGGACGACCTGACCACCCTTGGTGTTTCTAATTGGCGTCAACGCGCGCAATGCAGAGGCGATTGGCGCAATATTTTGGTGGCGGCCAGAATCGACCATCGGTTGTAGTTGCTAACAAGGTAAGTAAGTAAGGTTTGGCAAGTCAACTCAAATCGTTTAACGCCAGAACAACGCTTCCACATTGTAAAAAAAAAATGTATTCGCGAAGTTCATCATCGGTCTTTATTTCAATCGAAATGAGCTAGGAGCTCTCGTTACGGTGAATGGCGAGCACCATCGAGCCTTCCTGACTGAATGACCTAAACATCGACGGCATTTGGTTCCAACAAGACGGCGCTTAACAATCGAGTTATACCAATATCCAAGCCACCATTGACGCCATACTGCCAGATTTATGGGAAAAAGTAGTCAAAAGTTGGAATGATTAAATGAACCATGTCACTCTTAACCGCGGCGGATATATGCCGGATATCGTGAAATGAAATGGTTGAAGTACCACTTTGGCACTGGCCAAGTAGCACTAAAGCTGTCGGATATCATTTTCAAAAAATAAATGCCATGAAATTATCTACCAGATTATAATAAAAAAAAATCCTTCCAAAAATATTTCTGTTTTGTATTATCCTTAAAAGTCCTCAGGCACTTAAAAAAACACGCGATATAAATTTCGTCTCACCACTGTAGGGTTTTTAAGCGACATTTTTCTTAATTTTGTATTATACGAGTGAGTACTCGCAAGTAGCAGAATAAAGGCGCTTTCGCTGTCGTTGCATTCAGCCATTTATTATATTATTTATTTATAGAAATACAACAGAAATAAGTGATAATGACAGAATGCACTTCGCTATTTTCAGCATTTGCTTATGTGTGTGTGCATGTAAGTATTTTAAAATTCATATACCTGTAATAAATAAGCAAATTAGGTGGGGGTGAGTTTTATTAAACTCGTAGAAGTCAATCAGCTCTGCAACGAAGGACAGTCACATGCAAACAGGTTGGGTTAATATTCATGGGCGAAAAAATTAGGTCAAGGCACATGATGTTCAGACTTCTTAATGAACTTTGAGAATGGAAGGTGAAGCAATTTATGATGCGGTAGAGGTTTTGTATCAATTATGTGCAAATAAGCATAGCTGGATCATCTCATGAATATAGTAAATATATAAAATAAGTAAATACTTATAGGGTTTCTTACAATACTTTTTTTATAAAAAGTGTGGAAAATTTAAAAATGAAAAATGATATGAACAGTGAACATGTCAAGTGATCCAAGGACAAGGTCTTAAATTTTGCTGAAAATTGGTTTATTTTTAGAATTGAAGTGAACTTTAAAAATTTGGAAAAAATTTTCAACATTTCTTTGCTTATTCAATGTTGAAAACATGTATTGTATTATTGTATATTATTTAATTGTATATTATTCTGTTTATTTTAATTTTATCGCTTTTGACATTGGCCATTAAGCGATGTATATAAATCCTGACCAAATTGTTAAACAACATACGTAATGTCAATGGACAGATGTATAAAATAAATGGGGACAAAACAAAAAAAAACAAAATGCTGAAAATTTAGGTGTAGTATTTTAAAATCAAATATCTTCGGTACTTTTTACCATTTATAAGTATATAAACATTTTAGGATAAAACATATTTGAAAAAAAAAAGTTTTTGAAAAAAAAATTATTTTTGCAAAAAATATTATATTTGAAAAAAATTATTATTGAAAACAAATTATTTTTGAGAAAAAAACTTATTTTTGAAAAAAAATTATTTTTGGAAAAATATAATTTTTTCCCCGAATTTTTGGCATCTTAGGCATTTTTTTGTTATAAGATTCGACTCAGTTTTCCCCAAATTTTCATAGCTGGAAAAAATGTTGAGATTTATTCATTGTTAAAATTTTTTATATAGTTTTTAAGATAAAATAATTTTGGTAGTTTTTAGAATTTATATAATTTTATTTAGGTTAAAGTATATTAAAAAAAAATTCTGTTGAAAAAATTAATAGTTAAATATTAAAAACAATTTTTTTTTTTGAAAAATATTGAAAAACAATTTTTTTTTAGAAATCTATTAACATTTTTTTCAAAATTTTTGAGAAACATTATTTATTCGTCATAATGCCTAAGATTAGACTTAGTTTCACAGTGTTGATATAGTTTTTTAAAGTCAAATATCTTTGGTGCTTTTTAAAATGTATAGAAATTTTTGTATGATAAAATAAACTTAAAAAATTAGCATTTTTTTTTGGAAAAATATTAAAAAATAAAAATTAAAAAAAAGGTTTGGGAAAAATATTAAAAAATAAAATTTTTTTTGGAAAAATATTATATTTCTTTGATACTTTTTAATATTTATCTTATTTTTTCCAGCATATACATAAATATATTTAAAAAAACTTTTTTTTTAGAAAAATATTAAAAAATAAAAAATTGTTTTTGGAAAAATATTAGATTTCGTTTTTAAAATTTTTGGGAGATATAGGTATATATTTTTTTTAATTTGGGTAAAAATTTTAAAATTTTAAAATTTATAAAATGCTGCAAATTTTAGTATTATTTTTTAAAGACCAATATGATACAATATCTTTGGTACTTTTTAAAATTTACATACATTTTTTTAGCAAAAAATATATTAAAAAAAATGTTTGTTTAGAAAAATATTAAAAAATAAAATTGTTTTTGCTTTGATTTTTAACTGACTCGTATGTATTTGAACATAAATGGAAGAGTTATGGGAGTCTCATTGTGCAAAAAATATAAAAAGTGGTAAAAGAAACCGAAAACAGTTGACTTCAGAAAGCCGTATCAACTTTTTCAACAATAAATAAATCTCAAATTTTTTAAATTAAAGATTAATTCCAAACAATTTTTTTTAAGTATAAGAAAGCCAATGTAGAATATTTTTTTATAGTCCTATGGTCACTTTTAAATGGCCAAAGTTATCTATTAAGTTAAAAAAAAAAAAATAAATAATTGGCGCGTACACTTCTGTTAGGTGTTTGGCCGAGCTCCTCCTCCTATTTGTGGTGTGCGTGTTGATGTTGTTCCACAGATGATTCGATTAAAAATAAATGTCCTTTCTTCTGTGAAGGTATAAGCAAAAACTTAATTTTTTTTTTCATTTTTAAACTTTTCTGGCAAGTCTCGCAGTTAAATTCAATTTTTGATCAGAAAGTGCATACACACATATGTACATATACAAAAACCTCTGGCATTGAATCGCAAATACGATATGTGGAGAAGGAAAATGCCTTGTGGACATTTACCATTAAATATTCTTTTGAAAAGCTACATTGGATCTTAAATTTTCATAATATTTGGATTTTGGATTTGTAAATGTACTTTGTTATTGCATGCAAATATTTTGTATGAGCTGGCGACGCCAATGCGTACTGGTATTTGGGCATTTGGCCTATCCAAAAACATTTTTGCATAAACAGTTTGTTTGAGTAAAAATAATATTAACAACTCCAATATTAAGTAAAGAAAATGAAAGATTTTGCAGTTGATTAGCAGACCAGAAATCCAATACAGCCTGCATGGGAGCCATTACATTAACTTGAAGAGGGCTAACATAAAATGTAACATAAGCCTGTTAAATGCTTAGTATGTGTAGGGGTATGTGTGCGTTGTATTTGAAGGCAAGCCCATATTTGGAAAAATTTCTATGGAAAAAATGTTAGCGCAACAATGGCAAGCGCGCACAAGTCCAGTTTGCCGAATTTGAACGTAAAATGTAAATTTGGCACAATAGGAAATTGTTTTTATTTATATTTTTTGTTTCTACAAACATAAACACACAAATACTTGTGGGCATACATATGCAAATGCTGCAGGCGTTAGTTGGCGAAGGTTGAATTCGAATTTGGTCGAATAAAGAAATATGCACGTATAGACACACGCACACGCATGATATGTAAGCTTATAAGTGTGCTAGTGGGTGCATATACGAATTTCGTTTTTCAAATAGCAAATAACCAAAGAAATATTTTTCGGGTCCATTTTAGTTTTTTTTTAGCTTTTGTTGACATAAAAGAAACGAGAGTTGACTGAAAAAGAGGAATTTTTGATCCTTTACCAGCTCAAAGCATGAAAGTAAATCAAATAAGAAAACTTGTAACAAATAGTGTATGTTTATTTTTCAAATTTAATAATATAAGCAAATATTAAAATATTATTCACATAAAAAAGAAACATAATACATATGTCGACTACTGCAATACATACATATATGTACATGCATATACTTGTACATGCATACAAATTTTATATTTTCAAACAACATTTGTTGAGGCTCTACGGATCTGCCTTTTTTGTATATGTAAATCTGTGAATGATTAAGTTCTTAAATATTACTTTATACTATTCCTAAGTTGAGAGTCAAGAAAAGTGAATACCACACGAGTGCATTAGGGCGGGTCGATTTAAAAATCGCTCATTGCTCTGTGAAAATCGTATTCTAGGGATCAAAATAAGAAACTTTGCCGAAGGAACCATACCTCTAAAACGAATTCTGATGTCCCCCAATTTAGAAATATCACCATTTTTGGCCTTTACATGAAAAAATCAGCTAAATGGCTATGTTTTTTCTTTATTTTTATTTATTTATAATAATATTTATTATTTATTTATAATAATATCTATTTTTTCTCTTAAGAAATTTATTTAGTCAGAACATATGTAAATGAAAAAATTAATTTAAGTGAGTTATAGAAAAGAAACTAAAAAGTTCGACCCAAATTGGGGTACATCAGAATTCGTTTTAGAGGTATGGTTCCTTCGGCAAAGTTTCTTATTTTGATCCCTAGAATATGATTTTCACAGAGCAATGGGCGATTTTTTTGCCTCCCCACAAATCGACCCGGCCTAGAGTGCATACATGAGCCGTTTTCTTTGAAAGTAACGTAAGTGTATTTTATTTTATATCGAGATATTTGAATTTTTTCACGTGAATAATTTGAAAAATTTTGTATGTTTTAAACTTTAAATTGATTTAAATTTATAATCTAATCATTTACCTGATACGATTAACAAAAATTTATACTTTTACTGACTTAAACCACTTTCAAAGTCAGCAAAAAGTGAGAATCTACACATTTATAAAATATTAACTATGGGATCTCAATTGGAATAAATCAATTTTGTAGCAAGGCTCACATACTTATAATATATTTTATAAATTATTAATGTAGTTATTTCTATATGGCAATAGCTTCCACTTGTTAAGATTTAAGTTAAAGTCTTTCTTATATGGCAATGCCATAAAATTATAATAGCTAAAAGATTTCTTTTCTCAATTTCTAAATTTGAATTGTATAACATATTTTATAACAGGATTGCCTTTGCCTATAAAAAGCCTGCGCGCTCTTTGAAAGGAAACATTCCGTTTTGTAATCGGCGGTGAGCAGAGTTAAGGTGCTTGCCAATGCCTACTTTTTAGTATAGGGTGGGCCATGTAAAATTTGCTTTTTGAATCGGCTATAAAAAAAAAGAACTAATTAATATTTTTTCAAACTTTTTTTTTTATTTTGAAGATTGAACATTGTCATTTATGAATGAAAAATAATATCGTTCAAATGACTGCCACCACTGGCTTTACAGTAGGCCATTTGATCAACCCAATTTTTAAGCACATTTTCGATTGTTTGGGCTCCAATTTCATGAATGGCAACTTCGATTTCGTGTTTTAAAGCATCAATCGTCTCTAGATGGTTCGCATAGCATTTGTCCTTATCGGCCACCCACCAAAAATAGTCCAAAGGGGTTAAATCACAGCTCCAAGGCGGCCAATTGATATCGGAATTCAAAAATGGTAGCCAAAAGTTCGAGTGTAACTTTGGCAGTGTGACAAGTTGCACTGTCCTGTTGAAACCAAATGTTGTCCATGTCATTCTCTTCAATTCTTGGAAACAACTCATTGAGCATGTCACGGTAACGCTCGCTATTTACTGTAACCGCGGCTCCTCGCTCATTTTCAAAAAAAATGGCCCGATGATGCCGCCAGACCAAAAACCGCACCAAACAGTGACTCGTTGTGGATGCATTTGCTTCTCTACAGTAACGTGTGGATTCTCTGAGCTCCAAATCCGACAATTTTGCTTATTGACGTAGCCGCCGACGTCAAAATCAGAAAAGAAGAAGAAGAGTCACCACTTTGGAAATAGGTTTTCAATATTTCCCAATTTTGTTCAAGCGTATAGCGCCCCATTTCGTAAATGTCAAACCTTTAAGTAAATTATGAACATATTTGACATGTCATTTGTGTTACCATTCTCAAAAAAATAGGTGGTTCAAAAAGCAAACGCTATATGGCCCACCCTGTACATCGACCAACTGATTGGGCCTTTTCGTCGACTTCAAAGCTGCATTCGACAGTATGATGTTGGAGAGCATCGTACGAGCCGCAGAACTGAATCGCTCAGGCATAATTTTTTATAAGAGCGTACAATTGTTGGCGTATGCCGATGATATTGACATTAACGGCCTTAACAACCTCGCTGTTAGTTCTGCCTTCTCCAAACTGGATAAAGAAGCAAAGCGAATGGGTCTAGTGGTGAACGAGGACAAAACAAAGTAACTCCTGTCTTCAAACAAACAGTCGGCACATTCGCGTATCGGCACCTACGTCACTGTTGACAGTTAAAATTTCGAGGTTGTAAAAGACTTCCTTTATTTAGGAACCAACATTAACACCGATAACAATGTCTGCCTGGAAATCCAACGTAGAATCTTTCTTGCCAACAAGTGCTACTTTGGACTTAGTAGGCAACTGAGTAGTAAAGTCCTCTTTCCACGAACAAAATTAACACTCTACAAGGCTCTTATCATGCCCGTCCTAACTTATGGCGTAGAAGCGTGAACGATGACAACATCCGATGAAGTATAGCTTGGAGTGTTTGAGCGAAAAATTCTGCGGAAGATTTTTGAACCTTTGCAAGTTGGCGGCGGTGAGTATCACAGGCGTTGGAACGATGAGGTGTATGAGCTTTACGGCGACATAGACATAGCGCCATGAATAAAGATCCAGCGGCTTCGTTGGCTGGGTCATGCCGTCCGAATAGATACAAACGCTACGGCTCTTAAAGTATTCGATCCGGTTTCAACTGGTGGTAGCAGAGGAAGAGGAAGGCCTCCTTTGCGTTGGAAAGATGAGGTGGAAAAGGGCTTGGCTTCACTTGGTGTGTTCAACTGGCGCCGGTTAGCATGAGAAACTCGTCCGGTTGTTAAGCTCGACCAAAATCACGTAAGAGGTTATGGCGCCAAATAAGAAAAGGAAATTTTAACTTTTTTCATTATGATAAAGTTTTCAAAAGTAGTCATGAGGTATCAAATAGTCTGGTACGTATGTGAAATAGTTGAATAAGCACTCTGGCACTCCCCAAGTAGCACTAAAGCGCCGTTTTGAAACCATTATGAGACCTCTAATAGACAGATATCTGCAGCCAGCCAGAGCTGTTGATGTAATGGAGAAGATTGATGGGATTTAGGTTGGCGCACTGCCGAGCCTGGGGCATTTTTCCAGGAAACGAACACTCACACACTGACCTTAGCTGCCAAACTCAGACATTTACAGAGAAAGTGCTCGGAGACTATTAAAAGGTGCTCGAAGACTCAGAAAGGTCCCACAGCTTCGGCCAAGGGGGTTAAATGGTAAACCTAGCTTTTCTGCGTGTGTGCCGATCGTTCTATGGCCGATAAACACAGCTACAAGCTTGGAAATTGAATTACGTGCAGTTCTCAGGACTTTCAATGTGCTCGGTCTATTGTACTGGAGCCACAGGATTTTCTGAGAAATAAGTTATGCAATTCCCTTTTAGCAACAGTCAGGAGAGTGCCGATGACCGGATATGAGACCCATTCAGTCCCCTTCCCGGCAAACTCATCAACAATTTAATTTTCCTCTATGTTCCTATGTCCTGGAACCCAGATCAGAGAAATGTTACCTGCACACTCAAGAGATTTGAACTCCATTGGAGGAATATATGGTAATAAATCAGTCATATCTATAATTTTTTTGAATGTGATGGCTCTGGATTTATGATTTAAGCGCTATATTCCCAAAGTTCTTTGGTCTTCCCGTGAGAGCAATAAATTTAGAGATTTAAAATCTTCATTCTCACTAAATGAAGTTTTATAGAATATTGTACACTCAGAAAAAATTCCCTCCCTAAAATAAAGAAAACCATTGTTTATTTTGAACTCTTCCAAATTTATTAAATTTTATCGCTTTTGAGTATTTTTTCTTTCAAATGACTATAAATGTGTTTGAAACATAAACCCGTAGTCCTCATTTTGATGTTACATTCTTCTTTGTTATTTTTTACTTTACTTACAATTATCTTATCGAATGCTCATTGCTTTTACGAACATACGTAGTTGATTGTTTTTTTTCTTCGTGATTATATATTTTGTCGTGCAATGGATGAATTAATAGAAATTTTAATTGAGTTGGAAGGCGAACCGTTTTTGAACGTGTTTATTGGTAAGTTTATGGATATTTTGTTTTGCTCATTTTAGTTATTGCTAATCATTTCAATTATAGAAAGCGGTCTAACTAAGGAATCATTGAAGCTCCTAAAGCCAAGCCATTTGGATACATTGATCGACACATCGCAGTTTGGACCAAGCGTAATTTTTGAGCATAATCTGCTCAATTGGCAAGCGCAACAGGTATTTTGTTATTTTGTGCATATACACACATACAGATATGCATGCAAAAAATCATAATCTTCGTTTTACTTCACTAGGGAATAAAAACACAAGCCATACACACTGAGGCATGCGCTTTATTGGCAAATGAATATCGTGGCGAGGTAAATGTTTTTTTTATTACTTTTACTTTAGTTATTTATTTATTTTAAATATACATTTCTGTACTTCATATAAGGAATCTTTTGAAGCAATACGCAGTAAGTCGGCGGGTGGATCACAAATCCTGAAATACTATGCGCGAAAAAAGTGTCTCACTCCAAAGTATAGGAAACTTCTAGCTGCAACAGTTGCAAATTATTTTATTTCTGCTGAAGTACATCCAAACCCTAAAACATTTGAAGCTTTCGCCAATAAAATTGTGGATTTATTTACGAGTGAATCTAAAGTCTGATCACAACCTAAAATTTTTATTAAAAAAAAGTTTTCTAACCTCGATTTCATTTACACAGGATATATATTACATTCATAAGAAAGGAAAAAAGCCAGGTGGATCTCTGTATGCTAAGTACCACAGTGTATTATTGAAACTTAGACGGGATGGTCTTATTTCCAAAAGAGATGTAGAACCAACAACAAAAGGAACGGAGATTAATTCTTGCGTAACAGGTATATATGTACATAGGTACATATATCGTCGTTGCGAAAGCAATACCGCGTATATCCAATATACAAAACTACATAAGTGGTGAAGGAAGAGAAAACTGATTTTTTACAAAAGTATAGCTCAATTTTTTCACTGAACTTATAATTTATTAATATTATGACAGAGATCAATATACAAATAGTAATTTTGCAAAAGAGTGTACGTGAAACTTCAGTTTCTTTGGTCAATTCGTTTTGGTTTTATGCAGTTTTGCAATCGCAACGACGATATGGCTTTCTTAACTCATGAGTATATTTTGGTTTAATTTAAATTTTAAATGAGAGATTATTAAATATTATAATCTGCATTTAATGTAACCTTCATTTAATAAAAATTACATTTAGATTGCATTCAAGAAAAATCATGGTTAAAGTATAACGTTGAACCATTCGATGAAGTTCAACTAAAATGGGAAGCGACTTTTGCTGTGCGACGACAAATGCTACAAAAAGATGCCAATTTAAATACAATTTTAGAAGAATGGCCTCAGTATAAGCAGAGTTTTGGACATTTAATGGTATAATTCGTAAGTTTTATTTACATAAAAAATAATTTATTGTTCTTCATTCCTATCTTAGATAGAACTGGATTTTAAGAAGCTGTACCCCGAAAAGCAAAATTTGTTATTTGATAAATGGGAGAGCTTCTGCCAAGCGATTCCACCTTTGCTAGAAATTTACATTAAAGATTCAAACAGCTTAACTACTTGGAGGCAGTTTAAAGAAGGAAGCATCAATGCTGGTATTTAATATGTCTTAAGCCCTCATTTTTTTAACAATCTAATTTCAGATGCAAAAGACTTAGTCATTTTTTATCTTCTACACTCTGTCTTAATTCCAACTGGCCGAACATATAGAACATGCAAACAGACAAAAAAAAACACTTCATCAAGTACACTATTGCAGATTCAAGAAATAGTTTCTTACTGTGGGCACCGACAAGTAGTGAACTTCAGTCAAAATTGAAATTAATGGTAGATGCAAATTATATGGATAAAAGTACGATTCAGCCAATTATATGTTCCATTGGATTGGATTATTTTTATTGCAAGGAATATTATGTGTATTTCGCCGATATATTTTATAAGTTCGATAACCTAATCAAGTGTATTGATGTGTGTTTTAAAACATTCCATGTACTTAACCTTGAGTATCCGCCCGAATGTAGGTCCATTTGGCTTTTTGTCCAGCAGTATTTCTATAACATTTCCTTGAAATCTCGCGAGAAAAATGGGTCTATTTGTGCAATTTTAAATGATTTGAAAAAACAAAATAAGACTTAAAATAAGAAATAATTGGAATGGATGTACACGTGCAATGTTCTCAATGCTTACAAATATTCGAGCATTGCGAGAGTTTGTTAAAGCATATCAAAATTATTCATTGCTTATCAGAAAATGAAATTTACAAGTTATAAAAAAGACTATATTGTATTTAATTATAATCCAAACTTTGTATCATACCAAGTTCTCGAAATTTTCATTATAAATGAAGAAATATTTTTATTTTGTGAATTTATAAATATCTTAGGGTACACAAATCACTACCTATCTTTTAAAGTAGGCCCTAAGAGCGGAAATTTTAGAATTATAAAAGCAGATGAATTAAACTATCCACCAATTCATGTGTATATTGTTAACAATGAAAAACTCTTACGGCCAAAAAAGTTTTTTTAATGAATTTTTCCAGTTTGTGTTTCAAAAATAAAAAACTAAAACCAAATTTTTTGCATTTTTATTCAATATTTAAAACATTTCATAATCTGAAAATTCAGGTAGATTTTTTAAAATTGAGAAAAAAGCTATTTTTCTTTTAGTAAATTTTTACTAGAAACAAAATAACAGTTTCCCTAATTCCAGCAAATTTTACTCTGAAATGAGTAATATTTTTATTTTCTTTTAGCAAAATATTATCTATTTCAAACATAAAATTTATTACAAATATAAAAACAAATTCCTTAAATCGGGAAAGTTTTTCTCGAAAGCATGTAAACATTTTTTCTTCATTTTGAGAAAATATCAGATACTGAAAAGAGGATGCCTTTTCATAGGCGCCAAATCATTCCCATATTTCCTCATTTCAATAGTCGTTTTAACTTGAACCGAAGAAGTTTTT